>JAPMOR010039662.1:352071-432798 GCA_026543865.1 Argiope aurantia | reverse complement strand
AAAAAAAAAACTTTTTAGAATAAAAGCAGATTATAAAAGTGACCCAGGTCTTTTTTTCCCTTAAATATTCTGAATATTTATTTTTTGCATAAAAAATGAAAAAGATATTAATTAAAACTGTTAAATTATTTTGAAATAATTTAGAAAGAGAGAAAAAAAACACTAACTCAGAATCGAACCCAGGTTTCCTGAATGCTACGCCAGTGCCCTAACCACTACACTACCCGAGCGCTCGTTGGGGTAACCCATTATTAGTATATAAGCTAATTTGAAAGTTTTAAGATTGACTATTGAGTCTTAATATTTTCATTAATAAACATTCTAAATGTATACTATCATTATACAAAATCTCATTCCGAACACAATTTTAAACCTCGTGTCTTCTCCCTGTTAATATCAGTTTTAAATATTTCGCTTCTGGTTTTTAGTGTTGGCGGTAACTTTGCTTCTAACTACCGCAGAAACAAAATTAAATCATTTTTGGAATCTTAAATGTATTGATTTAATACAAAATAATAAGGAAATTTGAAATTTTTACGAAAACGGTGATTTTAGGGTATGTGCATATCGCAAGTCTATATTTATAATAAAGCTCAATGTGTGTGTGTGTGTGTGTATGTTGGCGCTCTACAGGCCAGACCATTCAACCTACAGCTACCAAATTTGGCACGTGTATACCTTGGAGGCCGGGAATGTGCACCTGGTTGTTAATTTTTCGAATTTTTAACTAGAATTTTATTTATTTAAAAATTAAGAGAAATTTTGGCTTGTTTCTGCTATAACTTCCGAAAATATTACCGCACAAAAAAGATTTTTGCATGAAGTTAAAGATCAAAAATTTATCTTTTAAATGATACTAATATTTTAATCTTAAAATTAAACTTCTATTTTTAATGAATTTTTAAATAAATATTTTAACTATGTTTTTCAATATTTTTTTTCGTAAAAAATAAAAATTAAAATGAAGCACGTTTCGCATTTATGGGAAAAAATAAGCTTTTTTCAAAGTGTTGCCATCACATTGATTAAATCCAATTAAAAATAAATTAAATCTTTTTGGAAATGAAATCTGCAAAAATATAATTTTCGGCATGTGTCTGTAGGAAATGAAACAAATGTGAAATATTTTTTCTAAAAAATAAATTCAAGAAAAATTATTTTATGATCTTTTGCACTCTCTATACAGGGTGTTTATTTAGTCCCGGACACATTTTGATGTTTAATGACTCATAAAATAATGAATATATAAACAAACTTATGGCATTTATTGATGGAATAACTCATATATTTTCCTTTTCAGGTTTGAATATTTTTACTTTTGTTAATATCGTCTGCGCGTGTGGTTAATTTCAGATAATTTCATTTTCCAGTCTAAATATCTGTACTTTTCTAAATATCGTCTGCTTATTAATTGCATTTTTCTCTCTTTTGTTTTTGGCAACTATTGAAATGTTATATTTACTTTTGATGTGTTTGTTCTATGCAGTACTTTTGTATGTGATGTTTTATTCGAGCGGATATTAAGGAGAATGCATACACCACAAGAGAAAGCACAGATTTTCTGGTGGTTATAGAGTTAATTTCCAATCAACTAAATCGTGACTTTTAAGAGTTAATTTCCAATCACTTACACTGACTGATTTATGAAAATTTTAATATCACTATTCAATAAAAAAAGGACAATTTTAGATTTTCCATCGATTGTTTCAAAGAAAATACGCCAATCAGCGCGCAGGTTTCTCAAGATTAATTGGACTAAGATTATGAAAATGTTGAATTTTTCTAAATTTTTAACATTCAAAACTTCATAAATAAGTCTTAGTTGATCGTGTAAAATAGAAACATTCATTCATTTATTTAAAATTTGGTGTGTCCAGAATATTTCTCAGAATATGATACCTTACTGCATTAAATTTCGACTTCATATTTTTTGAAATATATTTATAGGCCGGAACAAAATATTATTATTGATTTCATTTCAATCCTTTTGAAAGCAAAACTAAAAACTGAATTTTATGCTGAATCTGAGAATTTTTTGTTGAATTATTGTTTGAGATATTACATAAATTATGAAAAATATTTTGTATTTCACATAAGACTTAAATACCGAGCGATTCTGTTTGCAATACTCATATTCAGTAATAATAATAATAATAAATAAATAACAATAAAGATGATAAAATAAAACGCTTGGTTTTATTAAAAAATATCTTAATATTAATTGCAATTTCATCATTTCCACTCTAAATTAAATTTGAAGTTTTACCAGAAATGACAACAAATTACCAAAATATATATAGTAAATTGAAAGAAACGATCTAAACAACAGTATAAATCTGGTATGACTATTAAAAATGTTTTGTTTGAGAATCTATTAAGATACCAGTTACTTAAAATATTTAATTGAAAATTGTAGTGAGCGGTAATACTGGCGAATCGGGTGGTCGCGAAAGGCGGCTAGTTTATTAATAACTAGTTAAGTTAACATTCAGACAAAATTTTTATCTGTAAAGATAGCATTTCTTTCTTTAATAGTTTATCTTTAGAATATCCACTAGTTTCTTATTGGATCTTAATTAAAATTTATAGAATCATGCAATTACTGCGAGCACATTTATGAAATTTTACTATATAACATTTTAAATAAAACGTTTTATTTTCACGATTTCATTCACAATGATGATTTAATATCTTTTACGGTATAATACGATTCGAATATTTATGGTAAAAAAAAACATATTGGTAATAATAAGGAACTTTATTTGCACTAAAATAAATACACAATTATTTATCGGTCAATAGTGCTTATGTAAACACTTGTATTGGCGAGAAAAAATCACGCCAAGCTTGCAGCCAAGCACTTGCAAGACATTCGAGATTAAAATAAAGCAAGTAACAAAATATAATGCAGTTACATCCGTTTAAATGAAACTTAATAACAAATTAAATAAATTTAATACAATAACTAAATCAAACTATGAAATATTATTCAGTTTTAACATCAAAATCACTGAGTGTTGGAGGTTACGAAATTTTAAATTGACTTAAAATGGATATAAACAGAACATGTTTATTCTACATACCCGTGAAACGATACAGAACTATCCTTAGAAGCTTTTTCTTAGCATCCCATTGCACAGCAGTAGTTAACCATGGCTTAAATAAGTTTTAAAATCCAACAGTTAAAAGCGAGAAAAAAATCTGCCATTGAAATATAAGGGAGAATGCGGTTACAGTGAACACAAATTCTGCCCACAAGTCACGTGATTTATCCTACACCAAAGTAGGGTCGCACTCCCTCTATAAGTGTCTCATCTCTATGGTCTATACCCACTTTTGGATTTCTAACAAAGAGGATTAGCCACTGAGCTAAGTGAGATTGTAGGCAAGTTGATTAACAAGGCGCTAATAGTCAAGTTATCAAATAAACAAATTTGTAAAAAAATGCAAATTTCATAAGTTATAAAATATTAGAAAAGTATTGTCAAAATATAAATACACAACTTCCTAACTGTTTCGTTACTTTTTTAATATTGATAAATGTAAGCGTCTGATTAATTAATATCGTGTACATTTAGACATTTTGCGTCCTTCGGCAGTGGTTCTTCTTTTATAAAATGACCAATTTAGTTTCACATTGTAAACTTAATCGGAATGATTTGTTTAATTACTTTAATGAATGATTTACGCTAAATTTTTCATTTTATTAATTGTGTGGAAATTGATTTATTCTTTCACTCGTGACTCCATGGCATTCATGTTTATGTACAATTATATTGAAACAGACACTTGGTATTTATAAATACTGTGGTGATTAAACACATGTTAAACAAACAGGTAGGAACCTGACCAATTATATTTGAGGAAGTTTTAATATTATCATAATTCTTTGCAACGCTGAATTAATAATTTTTTAGATTTATTTATTTGGCAATTAGGTTACTAACATTTTTTAATCGA
Organism: Argiope aurantia; assembly: GCA_026543865.1. NCBI lineage: Eukaryota > Metazoa > Arthropoda > Arachnida > Araneae > Araneidae > Argiope > Argiope aurantia. The sequence goes on along the minus strand of JAPMOR010039662.1, from coordinate 428,838 downwards.
CCCTCCTCAGCTAGCGGTTTTAGTTTAGTTTCGTTATATTAACATCCCGTTTCTTAAGCAACACTAGAGCTATTTTAGGATGGACCTTGTACTTTTGAACTGCGGTCAGATGACAAGGACGCCACCTGAGCTGGCACTCCCCTCTCCAAACTTCCGCACTACACCAGCGGGAGGACTACACCGACGGATTTAACTTGCACTAAACCCGCTTACACGACGGTTCTTCAGTGGAATCGGGTCTCGAACCTGAAGCCCACCGCTTCCGAAGCCGTGACCTTACCACCAGGCTACAGCGGCTTAGAACGAAATTCACTACATACGAAGATATATGATGTGCAGATACATGTAATAAACCAATAAAAAACATATGCAGTCATTAAGTTACTGAAATAAAATAGTAAGCTAAAATAAATCATTAATGCGTTCATTACAAATGTATGTGAAACTAAATTAAGAAAGGTGACTACGTTGAAAAACTCATTGAAAAGTTTTAATGTTTAATCAGTTTTCTTTATAAAATCTTTTAAATTTTATTTCTAATTCCCTTTTTGGGGAATTCATATTGATTTTTATATACGTTTTAATGCTATTTTCTCAAATTCTTATCCTTGGTAGAATTTTCTTACGAGAGCTATATAATTTATTTCTTAAGCTATCTGTAAAATTTTAAGTAAATCATTTGATAAACCTCTAAACGAAAGGATTTTTGCTTCAAATATTTTTTTTACAATAGATAATAGTCCATTTTTTAATGCAAAAATTAAAATATATATATAATTGTTTAAAAATGTTTTTCAAAAAATTCATCTCGAATGTTTTTAACGTTACCTCAGCCTGCATATGAAATTAAGGCCTAAAAATGAGCACTGCCAAGGGTTACAAAGTACCAACATCGTCACTTTTTCTACTCTCCGTTATTATATGTCTGCTCTGCTGAGTAAGTAACTAGATTTTTCCGTCACAGGTTGTGGACGTTGATCCTTTCTGGTCTCCGCGCACCGAGGAAGAATACGCGCATTTCGGTGAAAAGGCAGATGTCGAAAATCGAGCTCGAAAATATATGAACAATGTCCGCAGAAGAAAAGGACTTGCTGTGGACGAGAAGATCGTAGAGCACGCAGAAAAGCAAAGAACTCTAATGAGGAAAAAATAAGCTTCTACAAATAAATTTTACTGTTGGCAGCATGTATACTTACTGACTGTATTGTTTTGTAATTCAACTTCTTTTAGCTTGATCCAATTCATGACGTGCTGCCATCTGGTGGGTATTATAAAGACTAGAAAAGTCTGTAATTAAAAATCTAAATATGTATGTCATAAAGTTTTTAAAGAAATAAAACTAATAGTTTTGTTACTGTGCTTCAAATTTTATGAAACAAATCTATAATGTATAAATGAATATATTATAATAATACATACAATATTTTTAAAGCAAAGAGCAGAGAAGCTGCAACCATTTTCATTGTTAGAAATTCTTGTATGCAATAAAAGAAAGAACATTTGGTTGGTCTATATGATATTGATCTACATGTAAAATTGCTTAGGGCTATAAAATAAAAGTATTGTGAAACCTAGTTTCACGCGCCTTCAAACTATTTGTTATTATTAAATACTTGAAATCTTCATTGACTGAAATAGTATGTAGTCTATTAATTTCTTAGAACATTTAACTTCTTTCAGAGGCATTTTTGAATTTTTTTCCCCCTTTGTGAAAATATCTATCTGTGGGAATAGAGATTGTTTAATTTCAATTAAATATCTTATGCCTGATTTGACGTTCCTGACTTCTTTAACAAAGAAATTTTTGAGCATCATAGATATATCACTTTAATAGTTAATGTTTATTGTGTATGTGAAACTTAAGAAAGTCAAAACATATAAAGAAAATGATTGTCTATACTGCAATGTTTACCATTAAAAACATTTAATGCAATTCTTATTCTTAGAACTAGAAACTCTTTTGTGTTAAACATCTGCCAAAAGCATTCCAAGAATGGTTCAATTTGTACTAAACTTGAATATTAAATAGTTTCCTGTATGAAATACCTCAGATATTGTTAGTCATCTATTTGAAAATTTGACCTTAAGACTCCCTAGAAAACAACATAACCTAAGAAAGTGTGCAGTTAATTGGCATAGATAGTCATATAGCAGTGTGAGTTGCTGAGTCAATTACAGCAACTTGCCATTATTTAAAATTATCTTTCTTTCCTAGTCAGAATCTTGGAATAACCTTTTATTGCATTAATTGATGATCTACACTAGAACACAAAATAAATTTCAGCAGAAAATAGAAGGAAACATAAATTTCAACACTTCTTGCTCCAAAGTTGTTTCCTCCTCCCCCCCCCCCCCCCATCATGTACAGAATAATTTAAAACAATTAACAACAATAGGGAGAGAGGAAATTTTAGTTCAAAACAGAAGAAATATTAAAGTTTTGCTTGTGTATGTAATAATAACTCATTGTTATTGTCCTTGGTTGCACGGACAACATTCAACCTGTAGCCCATATCACTTACCATGGAGGGAAAAACGCTCCATGCATATCTACAGTTTATTCACTGTTTGTGTGCAAAAGAAATATTAAAACAGAAGTTACAACATATTTCAATTAAACGAAGACAAAGAAGCAATTTTATAAATATTTGATAGCAAAATTCAGATCATGCATATAGTTATTGAACACACAACTAGGAACATGCTTTACAATATCTGGCGTGAAATGGTCAACAACTTGGATGTTATCCACGTGACATATTTATTACTAGTTGATAAACGCAACACAGCTTGAAATTTAAATACATTATGTAAATGTTTGTATAAATTATTATAATACACAATATCTTTTTACTATACTTTAGCACTTGGTTGACTACCCTTGGGCTTCGATCACTTGGAATCATTTAAAGATGATAGTTCCTTCAAGCACTGTTAAACAATTATGTTAAACCAATAATAATTATACTAAAGAATTCCAAAAGACACAAAACAGAAATTTAAAAATATAGAGAGAAAATAGACCGGATTCTTACCATTACTGTATTTTAAAATTATCTGCGTTAAATTTTTTAAAAGAAAAATTTTACGGAAAAAAATTTAATGCCACTGGGAAAATAAAATTTTGAATTTTTAAATGGTATCAAAATATTTCTTTCAATAATTATCTTGTAAATTACGGCAGAAAAACAATAAAATTTCAATTAATTTCTAATAAAATAAATATCCAATAAATTTTTGCACTTTGAAAGGCTAATTATATTCTTTTTTCTCATCGTAAAAAGAATTCATATATTGGTTGAAATCAACTCAGTCATTTAGAAAGAAATGTAGAACATATATGCAAACAAAACGTTCAATTTCTTCACAAGAAAATTATTGCAGTCAGGTTACTTTTAAAAACTCTAAAAAAAATTTTAATTATGGTTGAAATTAATAAAAGTAAAAGTACAAAAAAAAAGATCATTTATCTCTTATGCACTTATTTTTTATTGGAATAACATTCTCTTTCTTTCTTAAATTACAGATCTTAAAACATTTATAAAATCTTTGTAATGTAACAGTTTGGAAACATCAATTAAATCTTGTTATAACAAAATTTTGTCACAAAATTCGCAATACAAATGAAGTACGACAAATATGTTATAAACATTCAATACTCACATGTCTTTAAGAAGTGTATGATAAAATTATTTGGTACAATAAAGAAAAAAAGAAAGAAAATAAAGAGAAAAAAAACATGAAGTTATCTGACTTTTAATTAAATGGTATTTTACACAGCATTAATAATTAACTATTATTGTTTAAGAATTCAAAACCCTAATTCAAGTATAACATACATTAAGGATATTTAAATAAGAAGTATATTATTACTCTTACTTTTGTGTCAGCTAATACAAAAGCAGGAAATATACAATTCAATTATTTTAAAATAAAGGATACATTTGATAGTTATAATTTTACATTATAATTATAATTTATACATTATAATTTTGATTTTCAGAATGATGAAAATTATAGAATTCATATTTTGGCATATTACAACAAAACTGTTTGGTGTCGATTTTTTTAGCTGATTTGATTATATGTGGTGCGCTGATTTCAAGTATGAAAACAATCTTTCTCCATCCACTTTGTTTTGAGATAGTCACATGAAAAGAAAAAGGGCAGGGTTGTGAGAAGAATATTAAAATTTCTTTTACACACAGGAAGTTCTGTGATGAATAGAAAACAATATAACACCATAACTTTGGTTGTGAAGAAAGTTGAAGTTTACAAACTCCAATGGATAATTTGCGTGCATTAAAAAAATGTTTGATAATCCCTTTGGGAAACAATGAGATGCCATAAAATGTCCTTTCTTCTTATGCCTATAAGATAGGAGACCAAAACAACACCATTGGATAAGAAAAAAAAGGAGAGTAAACATTGTGGTTGCTAGAAAAGGAAATGTTACTCATAAAATTTAAATGAATGAAGTGGAATTATTTTGCATTAGCTATATATAAATCTAGAATTAATGAAACAGTTTATGAATACTCCTGATCAGGACCATGTTTTGCATATATAGGACAAAAATAAATACTTGAAATAAGTAGAAAAAATAACTTAACACTGGAATTTTTTGTGGTTACCAAATCAGACAGTTTATAAACTATCCTAATTTTGAAGATCAAATGAATGGAACAGATTGAAAGGTGTCAATCTCATTGTTCCTGCTGTTCAGAATTTGTTAGGAAATCACAAGGCTGAAAATTATTCTGATTTTGTTAAAAGCAAGATTAACAGTTTCTGGAACCTTGGTTTTTAATAAGAAAAATCTGTGATTTGTGAAAAGATTTTAAATGAATAACTGTAAATGATTTTGCCAAACCATAAAGACAATAAAGGAATGAGCTATTGTAATTTATAGATGTTTTTGTGCCTTTTCAATAAGTTAAATTATTATACATAATTCTTTAAGAATATTATATATATATATATATATATATATATATATATAATGTGTTGTTTAACATGCTAAACAGCACTATCATTATATCTTAGAAACAAAGGCAGATGGACAAAAACTAAAATCATATTTGTTTTGAATTCATGTAATGTACATAAAATTAGTTAAAAAGCTATTCACTAAAATAATTTTTTCTGTTAATGAATATCATTAAAGGACACTCATTGCAAATTTGGTCTGTTTATTTATGGAATTCGTTAAAATAATATTTAAGACAACAAATACTTTTTGAGAATAGGAGAAAAATTTTATGTAGAATAAAAATAACTAAATAAATCACTGACCGAAATGACTATTTTGACTTCAAAATTTCTATGAAATATTTCTTAAATGAATGGCTGGCATAATTGAAATTATGAATTATTGTTGATGAAAATTAAAAAAAAAAAGTGCATTGCAGTTTAGTGGAAGTAGTTATGATCTAGAAAAATAATGACTAGATTTCCTATGATTAAGCTGGCTAAAATGCAGTTTTAGATAAGATCAGACATCTACATAAGAAAATAAACAAAATGGTAAAAATGTGTACAAAAAATAACAAATATTAAACAGTAAAAAATATATAAAAAATACTCACTATATGACTTCTTTTCATTAAGAAAATCTGTTAATTCGACTCTATTAACATATATACAGAAAGTAAAGAAACAATAATAGAGACACATTTAAGAAAAACACAATATAAATAAATTTCAAACATATTTCAAAACAAAAAGACAACATAACAAAATAAAAATAAGATCAACATTATTATCGTTTGGAAATGATGTCTTCTTTATCAATCATCTTATTTTGTAGTTGATCATATTCATGTTATTTTAATTTGAATCTTAGCATGTTTATATTTTTTACAACTAGGATTTCTAGAAAAACAGACTTAGCATTAAATAATTTGAATTCAATTAAGCATTTTGCAGTGTCTTAATTTATGTCATTTTTACATAGAAAGGGATATTTGTCAATATATAAATACAACACTTTTATAAATTTAAATACTTATAATCATTTTTTTTAAATAAAATATAAACTATTAGGATATCGTGACAGAATATCAAGACTTGTTTGATAAAAAATCAAAAAGTAATTTTTAACACCACAGCAGTCATATTTTCAGTAACAATTGCAGTGAGGATGAACTTGTCAATTATTTTATAGATTGACTGTGACTACTAGTGTTAACTTTAATGACACCTGTCTCACCAGCATAAGTTACAATTTTTCAATCAGTTAATATGGTTGTTAAGTAATTTTACAAAGTTAATATTAACTTTGTAACAGTAAGTTTGAAATAATAGTTTCTTTTAATGTTGATAGCTAGATATTTTAAGATAAAAAGCTCACTTCTACATAATGTTAAATTGAAAGAAAAAGTTCTAAAAAGATTTTTAAAAATTTTCAATTCATATTCTTTATCCAAACAATCAATGAGAAATTAGAAGGAATTTAGAATCCTTTTGCAAAATTTTGCTATTATATATTTCTGAAAAGGCAAGATAATGTTTTTACAAATGAAAAGTATAAAATTATTTATAATAAGAATTTTTTCATTTTTTCCATTTAAAAAAAAGTTGAATATCAAATTTAATATATTAGTACATAATTTTCATTTGTAAAATGGTATTACATTAGAAAGTTGAATTCGATTAAATCAGTAATCTTAATATTTAAAAATATTATTTTAGACTTTCAAAGAGGAAATTAACAAAGATATATTTGAGCAAAAATTCATGTTAAAGTAGAATCCAAAAGCAACTTCTTTCTTTTTAAAAAGAAACATGGATACAGTATCGATATAACATTTTTCTGTTACACCACTACTTTCAATATTTATTTTTTCTTATGCATCATAACAACAATGAATCTATTTACTACATTTAACGACACTGTAGTCATGACATCATGGCATGACAAATGAATGTTTTATGAAGAGAATAAATTTTTCCTAAACAAAAATATTTTAAAGAATTCATATTTCAAATTAAAAGATTATCTTATATAAGGATAAACAGTGATTACCAATAAATTATTTACAATTGAATTAAGTTTATATATTTCTTTGACAGTTACACAAATACCAAGATGCATATTTAGTATCAAGCAGAAATGCTTAACATTTGTTTTTTACTTGTTTCCACTAACTTGGTTACAACAAGTTCATGCATGTTAGAATATTACAATTACTATGCAAATTTATGCATTGCTTTTTAATTTTAAAATACACAAACAAATTCAAAATTAGGAACATACATGCATATGGACACATACAAAAAATGCACATATCAGATTAGTATTTGACAGGAAGTCCATTGTTAAATATGTTTCCTGTTACAAAGACTGAGGTTCATTTGAGATTCAAAAATAACTTAAATAAAATAGAAGAAAGAAAAAAAAAACATAATGGCATGAATAATATAAGATTGCGAGATTTTTCTACTTAACAAAATCTCTAAATCTTCAATAAATGCATATCTGCTTATTTGCATTTTTATATGAAAGGAATGTTAATTCTAAAGAGTGGAAAAGAGAATTAGAATTAATACAAAAAAGTTATACAATAATATTAAAATTGCTAAAATAAAAGCTGTCAAAGTTTATTTTTAACCTTTAAATTATTATGAAGGCAGAAAATCACTGATTTAATTCTATAAAGGTACAATGAATAAAAATAATTTTATAAAAGAAATATAATTGCAAGCCAATAACAAAAATTAAAACATCTACATTAACTTTTATTCAAAACAGAGATTGACTATTTTTTCTTCCAAAGAACAGAATTAATACCAGCAACATTTATCAAAAATTAAAAACTAGCTTAAATAATTAATATATTTCAGATTATGGAAGTTCAATGTATATATTAAAAAATTTAGAACAAGGCATTTTTCAAAAATACCTAAAACCAGTTATCAAAGCATAAATTTGAAGATCTGAAAATTTATTAATGTTTCTTTTTAAAAAATTTCAACCTTAATACATATACAAAAATCACAGATTTTGAGAAGATTAAAATATTTCTTAAAATTACATTTCATTGTTTAGAAAAAAAATTCCCATTTTCTTTCATAAGAAAATAAGTAAGAACTATGCCTGCATTTATTTAAATAAATTTACACAATCTTTAGTCTAATTTGTTAAATAATGCAATATCATCAAAAGTATATATATATGTATGAAATTGGGAAATTGTTCTTAATTTTATAAATGAAATATACATAAACTCCTTAAAATAATCAATGGCTGTGTTCAAAATATTGCATGTGTTTTCAACAAATAAGGAGCATTCCATGAATATATACCATTAAAAAATTTGTAAATTTCAGAGTTATAAGAATATATTATTCATACTTTGAACTAAACACTCAGAATATATATATATATGCATGCATTTTGGTGGCACTTTAGGGTTTTAAAAAATGAGGTTCAAAAAAATTTTAGAAGCATTGTTTTTAAAACTCTTAATTTGAAAAAAAAAAATGAAGTAGCTTATGGAAAAAAAAAATTTTACAGATATACTTTACAGCAATAAAAATAAAATCTGTACATCAAACATGTATATAGTTTAAGCAATATAATATAGCAAACTGCTGTCACATTATATAAACAGGATATTCTTATTAGATTCTATAATTAAATCTGTAAAACTTCAGATAAAACAAACTGATGGACATTTAACAACTCACTTTTTTACACACAAGACATAATATTCAAGCTTTTTTTTACAAATTCAACACATATTAGAGTATAATAAACTCCAACTTGCATATCTACTCTTTGTTTAAAAACAAACCTTTATCTGGCTGCCAAGTTATTCAACAATATTTTAGGGGATACATAACAGTTTATTAATATAGTTTGAACAACACTTCAGATTCTAGCATCAATAAGCACATATAAAGAAAATCCGGAAAGTGTAATTAGTGTTTATGTCCACAAATGCAATAGTTGCCTTATATTGTCTTCTTAACACTTTGCCACAAAATTATTCTCTTACAGTTTAAAGAAAGTTCAAACACCTTGAGTTCAAATGCAGACTCCATAAATATCCATTATTATCTATACATTTATAAAATTTGTGTATTCAGAAATTTACAGAAGATCTTTAAGTAAATAATTCTCTGATGTGCTTCATGTCATTTGTCGCAGAAGCTTACTTTGATAATTTTGTCTTAAAAAAAATCACCAAAACTCCATCTTTTTTGTATAAACTATGTTAATACAAAATCTTCAGTGTTAAAAGAACTGGCATCAATTGTACAATCTAACAAAGGATCGTTAGGGAAAACTAAATTGCATGCAAGCAGTGAATCAGAATTTGATGAAAAACTGGGCACAGACGGCGGTACATGGTCACAGCTTTCTGCTGCCATTTCTGACACAATTTCATTCCCACCAGACACATCCCAAATGTCATCTGCTGTTTTGAAGAGATGCTCATTGTTGCAGGAAATGTTGAAAAAATTTTCTGCATCACAATCCATTACATTTGGCTCATTACTAGAAGCAAAAGATGGCATGGAAAGAATATCTCCTGATTCTCCAAAAAGTTGCTTTGAAGTGCTGTTGTGATCTAAAGTAGGTGGCAGATCACCCCCAAGAAGAAACGAAGTAGAAAGTTCGTTATTGCGAAAAGAAAAGTTAAAAAGGGAGTCAGTATTCGGTGCCTGAGAAGCAAGGTTGGGTAAAGAACGAGGACGTGTAGTAGTATCAGGTGTACACAAAGTGGATGGTGGATCATTTTGATTATGAAGTTGCAGATTTGCAGAGACGTTATCCAAATTTGGGGTTCCAAAGGGACAGGATGTTAAACCAAAATTAAAATAATTAGGAGATAAATTCAAAGCAGGATCATTCAAAGATAAAGAATCTTGAGAATCAGATGATATAATAGACTGCTGAATAGGCATCAGTGGACTCTTCTGAACTATGTCTGGTGCAATATCTACATCATTCTTTTCAATAAAATTTTGTAAATTGTTACAAGGCACATAAATGTTATCATCACGACCAGTGTCAGATGCCCTTACGACTAAAGACTCGCCAGTTGTTGTTTTATTGAAGTCTGTTTCGAAAATCTGATCGGGAAGAAAATTCTTGGATAGATTCAATAAATTAACAGCATTACTCAAAGTGGAATCTTTCGCTTCACCCATACTTTCACTTATTGAAGATTTTGATTTTTCTTCCATTTTATTTATTTCTATTTTACAGACCTCTAGCTTTTTTGCATCCAAACTCCTTCGAATGGTCATATGATGAGCAGCCACCATATGTCGCTTTAGATGGGACAGTCTTTTATAGTCTCGGTTGCAGTGGCATTTGAAAGGTCTTATTTCACTATGAATCCTTAAATGTCGCTGTAAACTACTCTTGTTCTTAAAGCTTTTTTCACAGATTTCACAAACAAAGCTTCTATTTTCTGAATGAACAAATAAATGATGCTCTTTCAAGGTTGCCAATGCCCGAAATGTAAAGCCACAAATTTCACAAACATATCGTTTAATATTAGAATGACCTTCGGCATGCCTTTTTAAATTAGCTTTGCATTTTGTACTATAATCACACTGGTCACATTTTATTGCTTCTCCTTCAGTGTGAATCATTTCAATATGACGAAGAAGACTCTGTTGTTGATGAAATCTGTTACCACAAATGGAACACAAAAATGGTTTTTCCAATTCTACTCTCTTACCATCATTAACTACTTGCAAATGCCTAGCTGATTTCAAATGTTTTGCAAGAGATCTTTCAGTTGTAAAGCTTTTTTCACATCTAGAACATCTCACAGGCTTTTCTCCAGTATGCATCCTTAAGTGGATTTCCAAATGAATTGGACGAACAAATAATTTATGGCAAACTAAACACTGATGCTTTTTCAACACACTTATCCCATGAATTGTTTGCTGGTGCTTTAGTAACATTTTTTTAGTTGAAAATGTCACATTACATTTCATACAAAAATGCCTCTCATGTCCCATCATATGCTGCTCATATTGTTGCCGCCGCGCAAACCTTTTACCACAGAACATACATTCAAATTTTGTGTCTTTGATATGTTCTTTTCCATGTTCAGCATATTCCTCATTATTTGAGCACATAAAACCACATTTTAAACACAACAATTTACCTTCAGCATGAGACTTCAAATGTAAATGCAATTGCAATCTTTTAGCGTAGACTTTTTCACAAAAATTACATTTGTATACTTTTTCATGTTCAATGATATTGTGGACATTTTTAAGATGTTTACAAAGTGCTTTCCGTTTTGTAAATCGTTCATTGCAAAATGTACAGTTATTTCGATTATGACCTATCATGTGCCTGTCTAAATGGTTCTTATATTTAAATGCACTTGGACAGAATTCACATTTGAACACCATTTCATTATAAACAGTTTTAGAATTATTGCAACAATGATTATGAATATCATCCAGCACTTTGAAACTTTTTTTACAAAATCTGCAAGAAACAAAATATTCTGATGTAGGCAAGTCTGAATTATTCTCATTCGAATCAAAAGATTTGATTCCTTTGGATAAATTATGCTTATATATTAGCTGGATTTTTGACTTAACTGAACTGCTTATATTTAACTGTGATCTTCTTTTTAAAACTTTCAGGTTGTGTTTTTTATTAATTTCTCTGTACTTTTCTTTCAAAGTTAGTTTTTTCAATCCAAAAGTAGGTGCATTTTGTCCATCTGAGTTTATTGTGTTGTCCGTTTTTAAATGATCATCTTTTTGTGCCTGTTCATGATTATTTTCTTGTGCCTGTTCATAATTATGTTTTTGTGCTTGTTTGTTATTATTTTTTTGTGCTTGCTCGTTATAATTTTTTTGTGCTTGCTCATTATTATTTTTTGGTGCTTGATCATTATTATTTTTTTGTGCTTGCTTATTATTATTTTTTTGTGCCTGCTCGTGATTATTTTTTTGTGCCCGCTCATGATTATTTTTGTGTGCCCGCTCGTGATTATTTTTGTGTGCCCGTGCATGATTATTTTTTAGTTTACCTGTGGAAGTGGGTTTTTTAGTTTCAGATTCAGACTGTTTTAATCGGAATTCATTTAAAATTTTTTGAGCAAGCCTTTCTCCTTCTAAAATGCTTTCATCTTCCATATGATTTACAGCTGCAAGTAAATAATAACATTAAATGAATAATTTATAAAATATTGATTCAATATATTATATTCATATGAAGTGTTTCTGAACATTACATAAAAATGTGCAAGAGAGGTAGAAAACATCAATAGGAATCAGAATCACATAGGAAAGCAGGGTCCCAAATGCCATTCTCAAGAGATAAAGGAATATAAAGCAAGGATACAATACAAAAGCAGTATTCAATGCTTTATTACTCAAAAAAATAATACAACAGAGTCATAAGAGGAGCTGTTGGAAATTCCACCAATCAGCATTCATGCACAATTAATACCTCCACTGCATGGATTGATAAACACTTTCAAAAAGATTATCGGCATTACTAAAATTATTTATGATCAATTGATTCTGTTAGGCGACAATGAGAAACCAGAATGCAGTAACCTCAACAATGCTACCTATTCATGTGGAAACCTGCCTTTCTATGTGATTCTGATTCCTATTGACATTTTATACTTCCCTTCTAAATTTATTCAGAAACACCCTGTATAATAATAAATATAAATTTCAAAAATTTCTTGAAAAGCCATTTTTTTAATGAAATAAATAAAATCATATATTAGCATCATTCATAAATGCTTGTGTAACATTTTAAAAGCAAATTAATTAATTAATGATTGAATAATTTTAAGCTAAATAATGCTTACTTATTGATATTTGTAAGTTAATTAAGTACTACAATTACGCCTAAAAAAATTTACCAAACTGATCAGAAACAACCATTGCTATAATAAGGCAATAAAAAAGTAGTTCAATGGGTGTGAGTGAACAATTGAGAGTGTATTAAAAGAGATTAAAATCATAGTCAATTATCTAAATATAAATTTAAATTTCATTAATTTTATTAAAATTTGATCTTGGACAGCTATTTTAAAATCATCAAATTTTATGCCAAAAATCAGGCCTACAATCGAACTTTTTAATGTATGGAGATGACGCACAAGGGAAAAGTAGAAATACAAATAATAACACACAAATAAAGGAATTTTGGGACTAAATAAATCTTTATTAACTTTTCTTAGCTATTTTTTAAGTTCAAATGAGCCCTAATGTTGTTATACTTTAAATTTTTATTTATCTAAGTCTTCGAAATAATAAATGGTGGAACAATTCTTATAAAACCTTCAATTTTCTACTGTATAATAGATAGAATAAAAGTAATAGTCAAGCTAATTAGATTGCATTTGGTGTATTATTATTTTTAAACAATTTATGTAAAGGGTTTGAAGAATACATAAAAACTGCTTTCTTGCATTGAAAAAAGAAATCAAATTTTAAATAATACTCAGCACACAACAAATCTGACCAATCAAGTATCTTTTACTAGCATATTTTTATATGAGGTGATCTTAAAGAATTTTGAGGAGCTACAAGAGTAATACAGATATTCTAAAGCAAATCAGTTTTTTTATAGAAACATATACGTTTAAACCTTATATCTGCAGACTAGAGGACCCTATTTAACCTTACAGGAACTGGATTATTTCTGCGAAAGCAGTAATAAATGTAGTAAGCAATGCAATGCTAATAAATGAGTCTTATAAACACTGGATTTTTCAATCAATATCCGTTATGGTTATTAAATGTAGAAGATAGAATTCCATAAATTTATCAGACCTACATGAAGCCTATTTCTAATGGATATTTTCATTAAAACTTATTCCTAAGTTAAAAGAACAATGGAAGGGAAAAAAAATTCTGAAACAACAAAAAACAGATAACATTTTTAATGTAAGAAATTATATACAAATTAAGAAATCTTTAAAATGCTAAAATAAAGTTGGAATTTTATTGATTAAATTGTTTTTATTGGAAATACAGTAATAATTTAGCTGATATGCTAGAATATCAAAATTTGGCAGGTTTACAAAAAAGGTCTAGATCAAAGAATGATTTGGAAAAGATGATTATAAATTTGAAGAGAAGAGAGTCAGATCGACAGGAGAGTTAGACATGCTGCCAAGAAGAAGACTAAAATACATTTCAAATATACTTCTATTTAGTTTAAAACTGTTTTTTTGTTTTGTTTTTTCCCCCTCCTTTCCTAAACATATAGTATATAAAATTAGAATTACAATGATATAATGCAGGATATAGATGTTCTCTATCCAAAGCTGGAAACACTGCAGTTATCATATTTTATTAATTTTTCTTTTAAAGTAAAAATAATAAAAAGAAAGACAAGACTTGAGGGGTACAAAAAATAATACTTTTAAATTAGATACCATTCATGCTTGCTACTCTGCTGCAGTATCTTTCTCAGAACTATTCCCCAATAAATTATTTAGAAAATCATTTAACACAATGATTGCTACTTAAGCATGGTGTTTTTGTAAATATGAAGGATATAATACATAATTTGAACATTTTTTATGGATGGCAGTGGTATGAAATAATCGATCAGAAACTTATATTGCAGTTCAAAAGTCAAAAAAAATTCCATTAAATCTGAGATAAAAATGCTTTTACTAATTTATTACTTTTAGGAAACAAATTTAGATTGTATTAAGATTCTATTATAACAGATGAAACCTTTCATGATTTATTACTCAAATTATGTAAGATAGCACAAATATCTTTAAAAAGTATTTACCTGTTTTGAAAGGAATAGGCAAAGGTTTTTCATTTCTAGGTTTGTTATTTTCCACTATTTCTTCTTTTTTAATGGGAGGTGGTTCATTAGATAATTGTTTCTTCATCAAGTCAAGAGCATTTCCAGAACCAGTTGCAAGATTTAACAAGATTACGCCATCACGAATACAAGTGGTAAAAGGCAAACAAATTCTGTTCTCTTGGAAACAGAAATCCATTTTTTTATACTGGATGCCTTGAGTAGAATTTTGCATCTTGCTGCTTAGCTGCCACAAGAATCAGGAAGGCAAGCTATATTTTCAAATGAAAAGAAAAACTTTTCATTTACATATCTAGAAATACACGATGCTCTTAGATTATTCACTAAATTAATGAATAATATTTAAAAAAAATACTGTTTTCAAAATTATATGAAACCATACAGATACCTAGTTAAATTAATTTATTTTCATACATGGTGATAACAGAAAATTTTATAAATTCTTCTTTTAAAAAAAGAAAAATTGTAATTATATTTTATTTCAAAACATTAAGACATTGCACAGGATATACAAATAATATGCAAGGTAATTCATATTATAATCAATTGTAAATAAAACCCATACAAACACACATCAAGCAGGAATACATCTTTCAAAGGTGCTATATATGTTTCAAAATAAATGTACAATAAAAGATAAACAACTTAAAATGAATCAAGAGATGTGGAAAGTTTTTGCCAAACATATGCAAAATATCAATAATGTTGAATACCACACTATCACTGGGACTCTTTCCTGATAAGTATATCAGATATACTAGAAGCTCCAAAAATGAATTTTTTAATAATAAAAATAATTCATTTTTAGGATCAGATTTACTGTATGGTCACCCTTGGCATGATTTTTTTACATTGGCGATACATCTTTTCATAAGGCAACCCCCATCCGACCCGACAACTAATTATAATAGGGTAATTGCATTAACCCTATTATAATTAGTCGCCATTTTGGCGAGATTTTGAAAAAGTCGCCAAGGGTAACAGTACAGTAAATTTTTACCCATTTTTAATATATCAATCCTAATTTAAGATAATTTAACTAACTTTTTAAAAAATTTCAAAAAGTTACATTTTTACAGATGTAAATCCATGTCTTCAATACTTAAAATAGCTTGATTTGCTCATCTTATGTTCTATTAACAATGTCAAACAGCTGCCACCAAATAAAATACTATTAAATGGTAGTAAATTCAAATCTAATATGTTTCTGATGCTAGTGAAATTCATTGAGGTTAAACATTCCCCCACTAGTACAGAAATTTAAATATGGGACTGCACCTAAATTATTATCTGATCTCAATCTAAAATTATAAGATGTGTCCCGAAATAGCCCTTGTATAGTTTCAAACTGATTAAGTAATATAGCTAAAGTTAGAGCAACATACTTTGTAAACTGTTGCTTGTTTCTGTACAACTGGTTTACACTCTTATAAATATTTTAAATCACTCAGTGTAATATGATAAATACAATTTCAATGAAGTATAATGAGATTATTTTTTTAATTGGAAAGGTGCTGATTTAAAATCAGATTTTCTGACAGAAAGAGAAAAAGAAGTAATACCCAAGCTATTTGTAGCCATTACAAAATATACAATGTTCACAAGAGTAAAAAAGGTATAAATATGGCTTTCAGAATCATATAAACTAAAACCTTCCTAAGCACACAAATATTATTGGATACTATTTGAAATTTAAAAATATATATAATATTGTACCACTGCTACACTTTATATGTGGCCGCAATAATAATAAAGAAAATAATAGGTAAACCAATTATGCATTAATTTCATTTTTATTCCCAGAACATATTTCTTATGTAAATTAATTGCTGATGCTACTTTTTTTATTATTGTTATTCAGCTTATTTACTAAATAAGAGGAAGTTAAAATAATGTGTTATATAATCTTTGGTTATTTTCTGTAGTATGATTATAGAATTAGTTAAATATCCCTTTAGATAACTCTAGCATTATCTTTATATCATCACACATTTATTTCAAATGAAAAATACAATTACTACTTCCTATCAAAATAAGTAATAAAAATTGGATTTTTTATTTTTTTGTAACTCTTATATCTTAGGCTTCCTATTTGTTTTTCAAGCTTATAAAGATTAGTTAAATTATTTCCATATTTTTGTAGCGATGATGCAATGGTTAATCAAATTATTTCGGGTCAGTTATAATGCCATATTACTGTGTGTTAATTATAATATTTAACACACAGTGAGTATAGGCAACATGATGAAAGAAACAAAAAATGCTCTTATCAAGGGGGGGGGGGGAGATGTGAATATAAAAGTAGGTTAATAATGCATATGCAATTCCGTATATCAAAAGTTTAATATAGAATCATTGAATCTTTTCATTGAATGACAAACACACAGTTTTAGGCTAAAAATAATGCTGACCAATCTAGGCATTTTTTTTATACATCTGAAATGATTGCATTTATTTATAGCCATTAAAAAATCTAATCAAATAGAAAATTGCTTATGTTTAAATTAAAAAAGGGTATTATTATCAGGCATAACAAATAATATTCAAGCCAGCAGATATTAATTCAATAATATTATTCATTATAAATATTATATGTACAGACTTTTAGAGATATTAAATTTTTAATTAACTTGGCTATAATTTCCTGAAGAGGCATTTCAATCAACGTTAACTTAAAATTTCTTCTATATATGCAAGTTGATATGTTGATCCCCCCCTTTGTATATCGTACATATTATGAATTCAATGTCATAATTTTTTTTTTTCCTGAGAAAAAGTAGTTTTATACTAGAAGGAATCATTGTTATTAACAAAGGAGAAATGAAGCTTTTTCACTACTACATGTCTTAGTATTTTATATACTAAAAAATAATAGTAAAATAAGCTCTTTAAAGGTACAATCATATGCTTTATTGAAACATAACATTTATTTTTAAAAATCTCATTCAATGCTATACATTATTAAATATTATAATTTTTTCTAACTTCATCACATGAATTTGAAGCTTAATGAACTTTATTGGGAAACCCTATAAAATCCTTTCAAATCACACACACACAAAAAAAAAATAATAACATTAAACACAGCTACTCCAATTCCAAAAATGAAAAGGCACCTGCTCTCTGCATGTATAAGATTAATGATAATTGCGATCTATGTATAACATTACATTAGCTTCACCACATTAATACAAATTTAATTATTGAAATTTCCGTTACTTGAGTGCTTTTGAACTAAAATTATATATATATATATATATATGAAGCATGTTTAAAACAAATGCAGTAAACTTAACTAAGATAGATAATTTAAACAGTTCCTAATTTATTATACAAATTGTGAAATTTCAAATTTAGACTAATCTATCTCTCCCTTCCCCCAAAAAATGATCATACTAGAAATTAAACAGAACAGATATAAACATGTTTTCACCAGACAATTTTTAATACATACATTTATAATTTTATCTCATTCTTTCATTTTATCAAAATACTGAGTTACATTAGATAAATAAAATCAATTATAATTTAGATAGGATTCTGTATTAATAAATATATTCTTTTAATGTTCATTCATAATAAATTATTTTGAAAAAACTATTGAAAAATTTATTATACATTCTGAATATTTTTTTAATTGCATAAAAAGCTACTTGCATTTACCTAAGCTTATAATTACATCAATTGTTATAAGAAATAACAAAGATTGAAATCTATTCAACTCTATAGCATTAAAAATATTCATATATCTATACAGAAATATCTGAATAAGATTAATATTCTCATCAACACTGAGAGTGAAATAAAAAAAATATGTTGCAAATCTTCAGCAAAAATATTTGACTAAAAATTAAATAAAATCTCTATCAAATAAATAAGTTCTGGCAGGTTTTTTTTATAGTTTTTGTTTGTTTCTTACAAATTAAAGCTACAAATTTTTCTTTCCAATTAGTATTTTATTTATCAAGTATCAATGAAACATATGACTTACACTAATCAATAGCAATAATATACAATGCAATGTAATGTAATAGATTATGGTTTCATTATCAGATCCAAAATATTTTATTCTTTCCAATCATAAAATGGTAATATTTGTTGACATATAAGAAATAACAAAAAGGGACTTAATAAGATGGTGTTTTGTGTTTGTTTATAATTAAGCTTAGCTCTCTTTATATAAGTGATTTTCTACAGAACTGTATTGATAGAATGAAACACTTTTAAAAATAATGATGATGATACAAAAAAGAAATTAGAAACCTACATCTTTACAAAAGGGCAATAGAAACTATAAATTAAGAGAGGTAGCACATAAGAAAGGAAAGAAGATAATTATACTTAAAACAAATAAGATTGAAACCTAAGTAAAATATAATTTTTCTATTAATTTTAAAGCAAATGAATTTTAAAAGCAATATTTTTCATATTCGAAAATAAACCATTGCTTGAATATATTGAAATATTAAACTTTACTTTAGTAATTCATATAACCACAAAAAGGTTTCAAAAATATTTACCTAAATATCAATCTAAATTAATCATGAATATAGCTCAGTGTTCATTAAAAGTAAATAAAAAAAAACTTTTTATCATTCCACAATATTTACATTATTCTTCCAACAACAACTAATGTTGCCAAACAACAATACAAAGATGAAAAGTAGAAGTTATTAAAAATAAATTTTCCAGCTGATGCACTGAAGCCTTGACTGAAGCTGCCAAGATAAATTTAAAATCATATTTTATACAAGTTATAGAAATAATATCAACGCATGGATTTCTTACGATATCAATGGCAATAAAAATTTAATTCTGCCGATGGAAAACAAAACTTTAATTTTGATCCTATAGTAAAGTGCTATTTTCTCCCTTTCTGATTGGTTATTATCATAAAATTCAAAGGGGAAAAAAAATTATAAATTATACTGATTTTAAAGCAAAGACATAGTAACAAGGATATGAATACATATATTGGTATGATTTCCAGAGAAGCAAACGGGCGAATTACTTTGTCCCTTTTGAATTATTTCCATCACAAGTAGCATATTTTAATAATATAGTACAATGTTCTAAATTTTGGTGAAACAATATTGTATAATATCGTTTTCTAAAAATGAAACAGTGTAAAGTACAAGACTTTAATTATATTGACCTAATACTTTAAAATACTAGATATAGTGCAATTCCTCATATTATTCCGTCTACTAATTGGGTATTCTACAACTTACATAGCTCCCAAAATTATAAATATTCCTCAAATTAAAGCGGAACGATTAATTAAAATAATTAAATTTCTTACAATACCTCTCTCGCATTTTTTTATCCATATATGCTATGTTCTTGCTTATCCATATATGCTCAACATACCTGGGGATTTTAACTCAGAACCTTTAGTCTAGCAATGGAAAATAAAAGGAAACTAATGAAATTAAGCAGTTTATAAATAACAGGTGTTCAATATTTTGTTTACAAAAACTTCTTTATCGCAACATCAAGAAATATAGTACATTATATTTAGGCAACAATTATTTTACAGAGTAGTTTATTATATTTTTAATATTTATCCATTCAACCAGCTAAGGCTCCATAAGTCATGGTAATGACATATACTGCTGAAAAGTATCATGCACTTTCACATTCTATGTTTAAATTAAATGGCATTTACGAGCTCTGACGATTCTTGTTACAATTAAGTTTTTGAGTTAAACAAGTAATTTGGTATTAAACAAAGAAACGATTTTCGTTTGTAACTAAGATTTGCCACTGGAATAAATTATGCAAAAAATATGAAACATTAATGAAGATATTTTCTTTTGAAATCATTTAACCACTTTTAAACTTCAATTTAATTCAAGAAAAACAAAATTCCAATATCGAAGAAAAAATATAATAAACTACTCTGTAAAATAATGGTTGCCTAAATATAATGTGCTATATTTCTTACAGTTGCGATAAAGAAGTTTTTGAAAACAAAATATTGAACAACTGTTATTTATAATCTGATTAATTTGATTAGTTTTCATTTAATTTTATTTTCTAACATTATTTTGCTTTCAATAAGAAAAAAAGAGTGAACTAGAACATTTTGTTAAAAATCAGAAGAAAAGATCAAAACCAAGATATCTATAATCAGAATTGTTTAATAATTTCAGATAAAACACAAATAAATGAATAATAAATTATTATACTATATGACAATGTTATTGCTAAATACCGAATTTGCAATAGTATTATCATAACGTTCATTTCTTCAAGTTTTTTCATATATGGGACAGCGTAACTTCATTGTAAATGGTCAATTATCAAATACTTAAAAGTTGTTTTCAATCTGATGCTGTAACATGTGTATTCAAATTCCTACAATTGAACTTCACCAAATAAAGAATATGTAGTCGTGAGGGAAAAAATGAGAGCCGCTTAACTTTATTCCAGCATCATTCAGAGTACAATCATAAAAAAGATATTATTATAAAAGTATTAATACATCCTTCAAGAATTTTGAACTAAGAAAACCTTAAAGCTCGTCTATGTATTGAAATTTGCACAAACTTAAAAATTTGCAATATTAGTATCCATTTTTCTTATCAAATTTGAAAATTATTTAAAAGACTCTTCCCGGAAACCAGGGGTTATAAGTCTAAATTTATTCGTTCTGAATTTATTAGCTAACAAAATTTTGACCACCTTTAAAATAAAATTCTGTACTTTTATTCATATCTACAAAAACAATATAGTTATTAATTTCAAAGTTTTTTTTGTTATAAAATCATGTGATATTTTATACATCTTGCCCATATATTTATCATTAAAAAGTAATATTTGTTAAGGGAAACAAATTTAAAATTAGAATTCAAATACATCTTAAAATTGCAAGAACTCCAATTTGAGCATAAATCGAAAGGTAAGGGCATTTTATGGCGTATGCAAAATTACAGCTCATTCCTATGAATAGTTTTTCGTTACATTCTATTTGCAGCTTTGTCTCTTAAACGATGCACAGGGATGCATGCAGAATTTTCAAAATATAGACAGCATTTTATTTCACATTCAAATGCAACTGATTAAACATTTCTTAAATCAAATATCATTTTCCATGTTGCTGTAATGTAAAAATATATATATAAAAAAATCGTCAGTGGCAAAAAAATAGGAAATTAAAGTTTAAAAAATCTATCATCATAATATTTTATTGAGAGTTTCTGTTCTTGCAACAAGCTACAAATTTGACTGGCTCAAACAACATCACCTACAGAACTATATAAATTATTGAAAAATAGGAATTTTATTCAGCATGCCCATTATTTCCAATTTATAAATTAAATATAGTGGGAAAATTATATGCAATTTTATTTCTTTCACTCATACAACAAAAATTTTCATTTTGATGTTTTCAGTGTAAAGACGATTTCGACTTAGATGCAATTTAAGCAAAACTTTCAATCCTCTTGAATATTTATTTGTGTAAGAGAATCAAGTTTCTCCTAGCAATTTTCACTGAAATACTTTAGCAACCGATTTTAAGATGTAAATTGAAATTTTAAAAATGTTTTTAAAGTATCGCAAAAAAAAAAAAAAATCCGACTTTAAGGAATCTATCCATATGTATGAAAAGCGCTAACGTACGTGACACAGAAATCGCATTTATTACTTATTACTGAATGGCAACAGTGAAATATAAAATAAATCACTATTCGAACGATTCATTCTGCTTCACTGAAAGTTTTTATAGTCGTTCTTAATTCAATACTTCACTAATTATTATTAGAAGAAGAATTGTTAGAAATGTTCTAGACAGGACTGGTATTCCATTAAGTCAAAAGGTGTAAAAGAAATAATAAAAAAAAATAGGCGCCAAACAGAAAGCGCCGAATAGACGCAATCGTAGCTAGATGAATAAGCGCTATGACTTAAGAATTTTATATTAATCGTTCAAAAAAAACCCCAATAATTTTGGCGAATAGACTGGATGCCAAAAACGGCTAATTTAATAATACTTATACATCTAAACATGGAAACTTCTGAACAGAAAATTACAAATATTTCAAGATTTAATCATAGTACAGTAATATCTTGATCCAGACCAATCAAATAAGAAAGTATCCTAACAAAACAATTCTGTTATTTACAGCTTTATAGTCCAAAAAAAACTTATTCTCATCTAAGTTATTATTATTTCCAAAAATCACATAAAAGTTGAAAGTTTAATCACGAAATAGCTCTTCGATCAAATCGGCGAATAAGTTACCAAAAAAACGCTAACAGGCTGTTCGCCTTAAACGGCTACTCCAGAGACCGCTCCAGAAATCCACCGATCTTTATCGGGTGTATCTTAACACAGAAATCCGAATCACACGGAACTTCTCCAAAAATCCGGAACAACTTCTCCGAACACCAACGTCTTTCCGGATTTCAATTCAAGGCTCTCGCTATTCCCCTCTTTGACTTAAAAAAATAAAAAATATCGCATTTTATTTCTGTTAGATATCCGCCTCTTATTTTCTCATTGGTGAATTTGAGTTCCCTATCACCCAATAGCTGCTCAGCAATGCTTCCTCAGTGGTTTCCACTCGATCGTGGGAGTGTCTATTAAGGATCCCTTCTTTGTAGCTGACCCCTCTAGAACACATGTTAATTACAATCAATTCACAGTTGACACCAACTGAAATCCACTAGGTTTCAACACTTAATGACAATGGTTGCTGGTGATTGATTGTTTCTTGATGATTTGAGAATTCACTTCATAAGGGAAAAAGTTTAGCATCTGAATGTTTTGAAGATCTCCCTTGAAAACATGGTGGATCTATTTGAAAAGTCCAGACACACATCTGAGTCCCTTCATCTGGACATAACAAATGACCAGACACAATGATTCTACTGGTGAAAAGGATCCACATCTCGCGGTCCGTATGCACTTAACTGTTTGTGGGAAAATGGATGCGTTACATTTGGTCGGAATGTCTATTATTGTCTGACGAAAGAGGGGAAGCGTTACAGTACATTAACCAAAATGTGTACTTAGTAATTTCCCCGTGCGGAATCTATTCATGGCAGCAAAAAAAAAAGTTGATATAAGAAATTTTAAAGTTTGAAAATTTTAAATATGTAGACGGAAATTTTAGGAACGGAATGTTTTAGTATACATTACTAGGTTTAAAATTGTATTTCTGTTTTTTATATGCGATAATCTGCAGCAAATTTTGTATGCTCCCCCCCCCTCATGCGTATCAGAGATTCTATTCTTAGTTCTTACAAGAAGGTAATCTACTTCTTCAGCAAGAATATTTAGAGTGTACAACTTTCGGAAACTGGAACTTAAGATATTGTACAATATCTGTATGATGCTTTCCGTATTCTGAATGCCGGTCAATACCATGAAGATAAGTAAACACTGTTGTTGTGCATTTAGCGTTACTGGGGCAAAACAATTTGAACAAAGTCTTTTTTCTCATCTGAAATCAAAGACTGATATTGGACACATTAACGACATTTGCTGCTTCTTTTCATCAATCTTTTTTCTAATCATATTTTCATGATATAGTTACTTCATACATTGAAAGTCAATGCTTTTCCTCACAGTCAACATAATTTGAAAATATTCACCATTTATGGATAGCGGCAACAATTTTCCAATTTAGAATATTTTGTCTATAAGCTTACTCATTATTTTTTCAACTGAAAAATAATATACTCTAGGACGAGTGCCTATGAAAAAGATAGAATATTGTTTAGAAGCTTTCCCTGGAGAAATCTTATGGCGGATATTACTCCACTACTTTTTTTACTTAAATAAAATCCTGCAATTTCTAAATTTAACTTTTATCTCCCAAAATTTATGTTTTGAAGAAATGCATTAAATTAGCTAATCGGTTTTTGGCATCAGCGGATGAGGAAAGAACTGGCATGCCCTTTCAGAAAAACATGACTGAATCGTAGGATACTATGAATGCTCATCAGTTGTATTACCTATAGTTATCAACTCTCTGAAAAAAGGATTAAAATTTATTATATTATAATGCCAAAGAAATACTTTTAATCTTTCAGATCTCTCATGTTAATTTAATTAATATTATCTGCCAAAAGAAGTTTTTAAACTTTCAACCACAAAACTTGCACATTTTCCTCGTTTTCTAAATTCATCCACCATCATTTGCACGACTACTAGCTTTTTTCAGAAGATTATTGCCAATAATTGTAGAAATTTTAATAATAATGTTTTTAATTATTATTAATAATTTTATTTAAATAATATTTTTATGCGTATGCTTAAACCTTTTCCAAAATGAGAAACCAATTATTACATTTCCAGAAAATTGGCAAGATCATTATGTTAAATTCCTCTTTAACACCATTTCCTTACGTCTCAAAATATTGTAGCAGTTTAAAAGCATTGGTCGCAAGTTACGCCACATTGCTATAATTCAGTTTGTAACATTCTCTTATAGTGCCAATTAGAGGTGGGTCGTTCGCGAAAGAACGGGTCGAAACGAACGGGTCCACTAAGTGAACGAACTGAATCAGGTCGCTATCTTCTGAATAAGTCGTTCGTTCTCGAACGACTTTGTGGACCCGGCTATTCCCGTTTATTAGTTGTGTGGACCTGGCTAATTCCGTTCGCGAACGACGGTGTGGAACTTGCTAATTTCATGCGTGAACCTCCTACAGATAAGAAGACAAATGCCGAGGGGCGGAAATGATACCTGTTTATTTCCTTCCCCTTTTCTCAGCAGGGTCGTAAAACGGTGCGGGGCGATTTTGTCTTTTTAATAGTGGTTGCTTCCGTTCCCGCTGTCACTGCTGATTGGTGTCTCCAGAAAGTGCTTGAGGGTAGATGTTTAATTTACAGTACGCTTTCTGCAGCTACTAAAATGTCTTGCTAAAATGCCGGGTTTTCGGAAAGTTTCAACTCAAAAAGAAATTAATAAAATACTCTGTGAAGATTCAGATTAATCTCATTTGATATAAGTGATGAGGAAGATGCTGGATTTGACACTTCAAACTCTTTTCAAGAAGAAAATATTTCTACTTTGTTAGAAAATGATTCTGATAGCGAGGACGATATTGAAGTTTCTGAAAATAGATAACTCGGGACAGATTATTGAATGGAAATCAAATTTGATAGAAAATAAAAGTATTTCTATTCCGAAATTCGACCAATTTTTAGGCCCAACCCATAATTTACAAATATCGGATGTAAAAATATTAAATTAAAAAAAATTAATACATTAAAATGCTTATTGTTTCCGATAACTGTGTTTTAAATAGTATTAATTATTTTTCAAAACTCAATCTCTCCCATACCAGTTCTTGAAACAGTTTTAATTATAAAATAACAAATTAAATATTGCTTCCTTAAAGAATTTTGCAAATCATTTGAAAATTGGCTGATATTATATTTTTATATTGGCTGATATCGTCTGGGACACAAAATATCAGCCGAGGTAATTTTTTTAAATACAAATTGGTAGAGAAAAGAAATTTTCAGAAATTTCTACAGTAAATGTGAGAAAAAGAGGCATTTAAAACTATTATTTGTTATTTTTTTTTCTTTAGAAATTTGTACAATAATTTAATTGTTAATAAAACTGTGTTTTTGTTTCATGCTGGAGTTAATCTAACTGTTTTTTTTTAGGTATATGAGTTGTTTATTTATTTTTAATTTTAAAAACTGAAAAGTACTTACTGAATTGCAAAAAGAAAACCATTCATAAAAAAGTTTAAAGAAGGTAAAAAGACTTATTTATCATGATATTAACTGGAAAAAAAAGGCAAACAATTCCTAATTTTCTTATTTTGTTAAAGAATTATTCAATCAATTAATTTTATCTGAGTTTAAAAAATCTGTTACATTATTAAAGTCGATAAAAATTGAACACACGATTAAAGGAGTTTTTAATTGAGAAGAAAGGAATCGGGAAAGAAAATAAGAAATCATTTCTTTGATACGATACTGCCAAAAAGAATTCATATGCAAGTAATATTATTATGAAATATATCATAATTATGGTAATTAAATTGCATATTATTAATTATGATGTAAAAAAATTAAAGCTTTTCTTTTTATAACTCTTATAGAAATCCCCCCCCCAAATGAAATTTCTCTTCTTATATAAAGTCTTGTCCTGAGCGATGCCCAGCATAAAGCCATTGAAATTAGAAGCATGAAATTTGGGAAGTTAATTTTTGCACCTTAGAGGCATACTAAACACGGATTTCTCAAACTTTTAATTCAAAATTTACTTTAAAAAATAGAATTTTAATGTGTTTTTATCAAAACATCAAAGCATATTATCGCATAAAAATTATTTCAACACCGTTTTAAAGGTTAAAAAAGAGTAGTATTTGAATAATAAAAATTTTATTTGGTTGAATATAAATTTTTAAAAATAATTTCTGAGAAATAAGTGGACGCGGTTTATAACAAATACTTTTATTATAATGAAATTCAAAATGACATTTCTTCTTCGAATCATTGAATCGCATTATTTTGCAGCTGTTAAAATAATTATAAAAGAAAAAAAATGCTTTTATTCTTATTGCTATTTGGTTAAAAGGGCTTTTATGTTATACGCAAAAGCCCTTTGAGCTAGATGGATGAAATTTGGTATACGATCTTCACACCAAACTTGTAGATTTCGATCAAATTTTCTGTAACATCTGTGTAGAGGAAATCTGTCTATCTGACTGTTTCAAATATAAGTTAGCATGGTAACTACAAAACGAAGAGAGCTAGATAGTTTGGTACACAGATTTATTATCTATTGTATAAACATCTGTCAAATTTTGTGTCAAAACCAACAAGGGGTTCACCGCATGTCCGTCTATACTTTCAGATATATGTAAACGCGATAACTCAAAAATAACTCATTTGAACTAAAATATATCAAATTTGGTATATTAGTAAGTATAGTTTTGAGTAAAAATTTTGTTTTAATCATTTCTATTATAAAGAATTTTAAAAACTTATTTAGAACTTGGCATTTTTCTATCATCAATTTCATGGCAGTTTTGCCAGTCGTATGATGATTGATACCCATAGGTAAGCTTTAGTTTTTAGCTTTATAAGATAGCAAATAAAATTACTTAATAGAATGAGTAAGAAGGATTATTTAATATTCTTTCTATCCCAGCCATGTTTGATCGTAATAGTTGTTGCTTCTATAAAAATCACACACAAAATTTGTGGTCATATTGAAAATACATCATTTGTGCTTCTACATGACTATCGGCATTTTCAGAAATGTTTATGCATATTTTATTTTAATTTTAAGAAATGCTGGAAAAGCTCATAAATCTTTATTGTTAATCTTATAAAAGTTGACTTAATTTTTTGGTATTAATATTTTTTTCAATTATATAATTATTTCTATGTTTTTGTCAAATCCAAAAAAGCATAATTTTACAATACAAAATGTTGTGCAAATAGAAAAATGAATATTAAAATTTATTAAATAAGAGTTTAAAATTAATTTTTAAGATTTTTTTCAGTAAAAGCTATACATTGTTATAAAATTAAAAAAAAAATTCTGTGATTAGAAAATATGCAGTTTACATATGCATACTTATACAAAGGTACTTAAAAGTACTTTATTTTTACAGCAGATTGTCACTACGCACCCTGTAAGGCAAGAACAATCTTTTACTTATCATATTATAAATTATTAAATGATAATTTAAGATATATTATTCTACTAAAGAGTGAACATAAAAAATGCAAGTAACCATATATAAGAATAAATGTAATAGTAAAGCTCTTAAAAATTAAAAATCTAATGAAATTTGCGCAAGTATAAAACAATGAAATATCAAAATTCCGAAAGCTCGGGTTCTAAGTGATCCTGCCCTTAATTAAGTTGACACGACTATTGGCATATATTCCAGGAAGTAAAAATAAATAAATAAATAAAATTTAAAAATAAAAATAAAAGCTAAATAAATAAATATGTAACTGAATGATGATTTATAATGTTACTTTAAAATTCATTGTGCAATATTAAAATGATTTAATATCTTGTAAGAACACTTTTATACTTAGTAAACAGTGGTGAGCTTAATTTTTTACGGAATTATCTAAATGTAATAGGAAACGCCCAAACTGCCAAAATAACCAATCATGAAAGATATTTCATAATAAAATAAAAAGTAAAAACGGATCGAACAAACGCAAATTACAAAGCCTGTTCCTTCATTCCGACCTGCGAGAGGGGAACAAAATCATTCGAGTCTATGAATTCCCCCATTCTCTGCTTTATGTGTACCTTTTTCTCAGAACGAACTGCATATGGCAAAATAACAGCGCATGTGTCGAGAAGTAAAACTTACAGTAGAAGTCACCTTTCTTTACGACACTCAATACAACCGGAAATTTCCGGTTTGGCCAGTGACGTAATGAGTCACAAGCAACAAAGTCGGTCGTTCTCGAACGAGAGAGCCCTCTTGCAAGGAGCAGTACAAGTCCATGGCATCTACGAAAAGCAAAGCCAATACTTCAACTCTCGCAAAGACAGGAGATAGCTTCTGATGGAAGCGGGCTCTCCTTAAAATCCTCTCTGTAACGAGAGAGCCTAGTTCATTCGTTCCGGAACGAAAGAGCTTAGTTCATTCGTTCGTGAACGAAAGAGCCTAACTCATTCATTCGAAGAGCCGAAATCGTTCGCGAACGACCTGAAACGAATGGGTCAAATTGGTGAACGAACGAATTTGAACCGAATCTATCAAATGAACGAGATTTCCCATCACTAGTGCCAATGCACTAACCAAACGCCAAACCCCTCGAACTGTAACACTCATGCCAGTGCGCCAACTTCCTCGCCAATCCAAAATACGGCAGTACGATGCTTGCTAGCTGCAAGACTGTGAGCATGAAAAACTACCGACCTCGAGAATTAATTAGGCCGTAAATTACGACTAAATGTAGAATTGTTTTTGTATAATTGTAAGTGTAATATATTGTGTAATTGGTTGTCTATTAAATTCTTAGAGTTCGTTTTCAATGCATTGCTCTTATAAGTTTTTCTTTTTTTAAAAAAATAGTTTTCTAGAAACAATACGAGTTGGAACCCAAAAGGTGCTTATATAATTTTTGTAACTTTATATGGAATGAAAATATATACATAAAAGTGAAATTCAGAAATAGGTTTGCAGGCTGTAATATCCAAAATTCCATAGATTTTTTTCTCAAATTTTCTCACAAATATGGAATAATTAATTATTTTCGGAATCATTGGTTACTTAAAATTGCATTTAAATCTTTAGTAGGTATCTTGGGTGAACCGGAGTTTAACCCCCTTCTTCGCCAAGTTGCGATAACGCGCCAAAGCTAGCAACCTCCAGACTGGGAAAACTATTATCTTTCGCAAAACACGGCGCAAGACCGTTGTTGGTGATTTTTGAAAATTGCGCCAAGCAGGGGGTTTAACTCCGATCGTGCAGGTATCTTAATCTTAATATCTTTCTCAATAAATTTTTCTTTAAATTTCAAATATTAATAATCATTCATGTAATTCTTACTGCTTTATAAACTTTATATTGTTCTGTTCATTATGCAACGTGACTTTTTAATATTCTATGAAATAAAATTTTATTTTTGAAAGGGAAAGGATTAAATTTCAATTAATTAAGCAACGTGCTTGCTGGATTTAAAAAAAAGTTTGTAAAAAAATGTAAGCAAAGAAAAAAATATATAACTAAGAATTGAATGTACAGAATGTATTTCGTTATTTATGTAATATACTGGAAGATTATTCAATAAAAATATCCCGATTCAAATAAAAAACTCAGATTCAATTAAAATTTTTTATTTCTTACATCTGAAGCTGTAATTGTCAACTTTTTAAAAGCATTCTTTATATGGATTTAAAATGGAAAAATAAATCTTCATTAAAGGGCCATTAAGAATGAAAGAAGCAACTGCATTTAAAATAATTTGATTTTCATTTACATTAATATAATATTTTTGTAGAGTTACTTAAAAATATCATTCGAATTTAATTAAATATAGACTAAAAATTTTACAGTAACTAAACTATTCTTTGAAAATATAATTTTTTATATTTTAAAACGATGTAAAAAATAATTTCTTGCAGAAATCATTTCGAAAAGAGGCCAATATATCTCTATTCCATATTAAAGGAATATTGATAATTTGCATTTGTGGCCTATTGATTGAAAAAATTATCCAAAATAATAATAAATAATAGGCATGACATTTTTTTTTTTTCAAAGTGGCAAATTTTTATTATGAAAAAGAGAAAACAACTTTTATTAAAATTAGAAATAATAAGCCCTAAAAAAGAATGCATCATTAATAAATAAAACTTTCAAAATTGATTAAATGCAGGATTAAAATCTAGAGCTTCCTTTTCCTCATTAAAAATTCTTTCGAAAATTTATTAATCATACAATAAAGTACAATATAGGCATAGTAACATACAATCGATTATGGACATTTTTTCCCCCTCTATAATGTAGGTTGAACGATTACATTTATAATTTAAAAAGGAATGTCTTTTTCTTCGGCTCCTTTGATGGCTGTTGCGGTGACATAGTAAAATGTCAGAAAAATGAAATAATGGCCCGCCGCCAGCATCTGGACACATAAATAAACAAAATGGCTTCCATCTTAAATAAGAAATAAAATAACATCTGTCATTTTTTGAAATCATTTTCCATTAATATGTTTCCGCCCATCGCATGATG
This sequence comes from Argiope aurantia, assembly GCA_026543865.1. Lineage (NCBI taxonomy): Eukaryota > Metazoa > Arthropoda > Arachnida > Araneae > Araneidae > Argiope > Argiope aurantia. The sequence continues at coordinate 397,340 of JAPMOR010039662.1, read as the reverse complement.
CAGACTAGTGTTTTAATTGAAAAATATTTTCTATGCTTCTGGATATTAGTTTATAAAATTGTGAACAATCCAATCTATATTATACATGTTCAGTTCTTAATATATTAATTTGCACAAAGTGCCTTTTTGTTTTAAGTCGATAACACTCTGTGGTGATCGATATAATAATGATTAATTTCTGCAGAATCACTTCTGCCTACTAAAGTTCGACTGGTGGATACCTCGTAATTGAGGATGTGGAGCTTCCATTATGGTGGTTGGTTCTCGCCAGTACAGAAAAAGGTAGAGGTTGGCTGCCTCCCACCGATGACGGAATGTACTTCCCAAGGGAAGGGTTGTACCGTGGCCGGTGATGGTCTTCAGAACCTAACCACAGTTCCCACCAGTTTTATTGTTGCGGTGGTCCGGTCATTCAGATTTTCTATTGTGCTTTCCGACGGGCCGGAGTTGGTGCTTATAGGTCTACCTACTAAAAGACTGTTTGTCTCGATTTTAGAATTGGTTGTCAGTTATACTATGTTTAGTACTTTTGAGTTTTAGTTCTGATTAAGCTTTAATCATGTTTTGATTTATTTTCATTGAGTTCATCGGCATTATTTAAAAGAGAGATTAGTGTGGCATCTTCGACATTCCCCCATCTTTTATTGTTTATGAGATAAGGGAAGTTTACTCCAGATTTTGCTACAGTAACTAATCACATTGTGAGAGGCATAGCCGTTCTACTATAACTGTATATTACTTTCATGGCTATAGCTATAAACGTTTTGAAATGAAGAGGGGAATAGTGAATATATCGCAAACTATTATTTTAAGAAAGTTTTATGGCTAATAGCGGCAAAATAAAAAAGATACAAAAATAACTAAGAATTAAAGGATATCAGTCAAAAAGTTCAATTAGAAAAATGTACGCTATGTCAAAATAAAAATAAAAAATAGGGAAAAATTATTTTATATTATTCCACCATAACTTTAGAACATATTATTACACAAATATTTTTAAACCATCTTAAAATTTGAAAAATTAAATTTTTTTAGAGATATACCATTTTTTGAGCAACTATTTTTAATTAATATTTCATTTCAGAGTTGAAAGTTCTAAAATGGTTTAAGTGGTAGCACACAAGAATTCAAACCGCATGACGCAAAAGTATATGTATTTTGTGCTTTCTGACACATATACGCAGACAGAATCATGGGTGTAGTGATTGGCTAAAACAATAATACAATGGCTTTTTCAAATGCAGGTAGAAGTTCATGTTATATGTAGTAATTCTAGAATAGTCTGACAAATGAATTAAGAATAATTTGAAATCGAAAATATACCTTGAAGGTGATTACTGGTTTTAAATTCCAAACTGAAAGTATTTACAGAAAACAATACTCCATATCTAATTTTATGTTAAAGTATAAAAAAACAAATCTAAAAGTTGCCGAGTAACTAAACAATGAATTATTGAAGTACTCAAACTTTTATTTATAAATGCATGTCACTGAACTTCATTCTTAAAAGTTTTGAAAATTTTTTATGTAGAAAATGATTTTGTATATCAAATTTTCATTTAAAAATATTTCAATCTTTGAAGTTTATTATAAAAAAAGAATACCAATAGTACTACTGACGAATATATAAGAACTTAACAAAATTTTTATTAAGATACACCATTTTAAAATAAAATGAACCACAATAACAATAATAATAATACTTTATTCTTCAATTTTTTCATCATCTGATTCATCTTCCTCATCTTCATCGCCAGATACTTCAGCATTTTCCATTTCAAGTTTGTCAAAATGTCTTGCTAATTCAGCTTCATCAAGATCAGTAAGCACTTTAGGCTGCAGACAAAGAACAATAATTAAAATCTCTGCTCAAATAACTACAAAATTTGGCATAAAAAGACTTTGGAGATTGGGAATGTGCACCTTGGAGCATATTTCATTTTAAGCAGAGGTGGCGTTGGCAGGGGGACAATTGCCCCCCCCCCGTCGGCAACCGCTTGCCCCCCCCCCCCCCATCGGCGAGAGATTGAGAGTTTCGTCAGCAAAAATCTTCACCACTTCAGTATTTTTGTAAAGAGCTGCACATTCTCGAATATAATAATTTAAAATTACCTTAAAGTTAATATGCTGTAAGCAGTAGAAATATTCAAATAACGTTTAAAGTAGTTTGATTATTTTTGGCAAAACAATCGTTAGAGTGGCAAGTCAATAAGATGCAGAATTGTGTGGACAATTTTTGATCGGCTGACTAAGAACGCAATTCAATGGATGTCGAAAAAGTTAAATTCGCAGATTTTCAGGTTTTTGATTGAAAAATCGTTCATCAAGCTCATAATCTGCATTACAGTATGGCAGTATATTAGACAAGATGAAAAAAATATCGCATTCTACCGACAATTTCTGGAGGGCCAACTACGAACTAAATGCGATGGAAGTCCGCAGATTTTTAGACATCTGATTCAAATATCGTTCATTTAGTTTATAATTTGTACTATTTTTTGCATTATAACCGATAAGGTAACAGGTGATTGAGATACCGCAATTTGCCAAAATTTTTTTTATCGGTCGACTGAGAACTCAATGGAATGAATGCCGACGATGTTAAGTCCACAGATTTTTAGATTTAAATGTTGTTCATTCAACTTATAATTTGCGCTACATTTAGCAGAATAATCAATAAGCTAACAAATGAATAAGATGTCGCATTTTTGCTGACAATCTTTAGGCTAAGCAGTTATCATTGGCTAGGAGAAAAAAAGTTTTCTTGGAGTATTTCGATTACCTGCAAGTGCAATGAGGGAAATATACACTTTTATATTAATACAAGGAAGGTCGCCTTCGTTTAAGCTATTGAATTAGTTTTAAATATTGTTAAATCACTACCTTAAGACCAATGAAAGCATTAAAAAAGACATTATAAAATAAAAAGGTATTTTAAAAATATCTGCTAGTGTAGTACAAAGAGCGAAAAATGCCACAGATTTTTGTTAATTTCTAATTTATTAAACAGTTAATTAATTTTCGCCTTTTGAAAATTTGGAAGAATTCGGACTAGTTGCTTAGATGCGGAACATGTGCGAATACGTACATGCATACGTAGCCACAACGATTTTTATTTGAGTCAAGATGAATGGAAAGGAAGAACGTGAAGAGTACACCTATCTGGCATTTTATAAGCCTTTAACTATTTTCGGTGAAACGAGTGACGTTACATCTGGCAGAGATGAGAATTACCATGTGAGGAAAAAAGGAAACGTTACAGTATGTCAAGAACAATATCCATTACCCCCTTAAAAACATAAGTTTGTTATAATTTAAATTCAACACTACTTACCGTCGGTTTCAACAACGAAAATATTTTGCACATTATTCTTATTTTCGAAAATAGCTTCAGAATTGGTTGTAAAAATGATTATTAGATTTTTCATAAGCTTTAAGTTAATTTTCATAGATAAATTTTGTTCGAGTAATTATGAATTTATAAAAACATTTAAATTAAATATTTAATATAATCTCTTGATATTTATTTAATCGTTTTTGTTATCTATTTTCTAAAACATAATATATTAAAGATTTCAATGTAAAATTTAATAGTATTATTTTTAATTCAAAATTTTAAAATTAATACTTTCAATTAATTTAAAAACTGTGAATCATTAAAACGCTTCGATATACTTTTTTGATTTATCGGCAATGTAAAATTTTCTCTACAGTCATCCTTCAGACGAGAATTGAAATCTATTTTACTGTACCGATTCAACAGTGCATATCTATGTTTAAACAGTGATTGTTAAAATTAAATATTTCTTGTTAACTATACTCGAAATTATTATTGATGATATATCAACGCAATTATTATCTAAGAATATAATATAATATTTGCTTGTTCGCATTCAAGTGTGGAATTGTTTGACATTTCATCACGTTAATTTAAGTCATTGAAACTGTGGAGATTGCTATTAGACCTTGTGCTTTGATCCATTTTGTGTCGACTCTGTTTTAAATAATCTGCTTAGAAATTTTCAATTGCCTTCACTTCATTCAATACGCAATTTACCTCATCGTCATGGGCAACTCGAGCATGAAAAGCAGGAAAAGGACTGATGTTTTTGTGCAGACAGATGACCATTAGAATAGATCAACCAAACATGCTTCAACTTGGACTGATATTTATGGCTCTGTTGAAACCGGAGTATATCTGTTTGATGTTGATTCTGCACAGTCGGGTTTTGAAGGTATAAAGACTAAATGTATTCGAGATGATAATAATCCTTTCTTGGACAATTTTGTTGCTTCCCCAATTGAATTAAAAGCAACTAATCCATTCTTGAACAATTTTGAGGATTTTGCAGATGTGAAAAACAAAACATCCTTTCAAAACTGATATTTATTCGAATGAGAAAACATTGCTTTTATACCAGGAAGTTGATGAACCTCCAGAAATAGATCCCTCCTGGTTTGAAATGCACGAACCTGAATGAATGGAAATATTTGCAAACTCCAAAAATATCTTCAGTGTTCTTGACAATCCTTCGGAAAACGATTTTGCTACAAATCCATTTTTGGCAAGAAATCCTTTCGAACTAACAAATAAAAACCCGTTCAAAGAATCCATCATCGCAAATAACAATCCCTTTTCTGGTATTTCAAATGAACAAAAAATGTCTGAACATAACGCTTGTTCACGTCTAAAGCAAGATAACCGTACATTAGTGGCATCACGTCCCAACCATTATTTGAAACGAAAGGTGAAAAAAGTTGTCTCTTGATTGAAGTCAAAAAATATGATTACCAATTCACCCTGTTATTTCAAACTAAAGTAGTAATATTATTGTCTAACAATAGTGAACATTTACTTTTACAGGTGTTTTTATGCATATTTACAATCTGACAATAGTGATGTTGAAATAATTATGGCAATTTTAAACATTTTTTTTTAAATGGCAAAGTGTTATTGAATTACTTTTGTGCTAACTTTTCAAGAACTGGGAGAAACATTTTACATCATCACTAGTCCTTCAATAGCTGAGATGGAACACTTAAATTATTCTCTGCCCTATTCTACCAATATTCTAAAAAGTCATGTAAATCATTTTGGAACAACTTTTTCGGAAAATATACGAACACTTAGTTTCTTCAAAGATTTCTGAATTTATATATTATCTGACAAAGGCTGAAATGGAAGGACTTATGGATTTAAAAGCACAAGTTCAACAACTTGCTAAGAATCTCCTTGTCCTAATGGGCGCGAGTAATCATTGTATATATTATTTTGTTTTTCTGTGTTTGTTTTTTTATATTTCACCTGCGGACTCTTATTTATTATTAAAACTGTGGCATTTATATGATGAATATATGCTATGTGTATTTAATATGCATGACAGGAGAACAGTCAATTGCAACTGTTATTACTTTTACTTGATTTGAAAACTTTTCCGACTATGACTAATACCTCACTGAGGTTAACACAGATAACGACTTCGGACATCAGCAAATTTTTGAGAAGATGGCTAATCAAGACTGCCATCACATTAGTGTCATCTTTATGGCTACAGACACTCTCGCTTTGTTTTCTAGCGATTGCTGCAAACTTGCTATTTTGCTTATGTCTTCTTGGCGACATGATTTCTATCTTGTTTCCTCATCTCAGTGGCTCAAGACTTATCAACTCATTCTGCTATTTCGATGGTTCCACAGTTTCCATCTCGTACAGTTTGAAAATGTACTATCTTGTTCTGTCAATTGTTGGTTCCAGATTTAGAATCTCGTTTTTTCATCTCGGTCTTGCAAGACTTTCCTAAACGTTCTGTCACCTTAGCAGTTCCTGATTCATCATCTTAGTCTTTCATCTCGACGGCTCAAGGCTGGTTCTGTCATCATGGCTCTTCTATTACCATCCCAGCAACTCCAAAAAGAACCTGTTTCCTCATGATTTTATAGAATAAAGACTTTTTTAGGCAATAGTCAAAATTTCCAATAGCCCTGACATGATCCTCCACACAAATAAAATTTTCGGCTTCAATTTTATGTCTCATTATTTATTGAAATGTTTATTAAATTCACTATGTAATTTCTTTTCTGCATTTTATAAAATATAACTGAGTAAAGTTCCAGTTATTATATAATTTAAATATCTTGTTTTGTATAAGTATACACCTGTAACTTGTATTGTAAAAGTATATAAATATAAAAATTTCATTCTATTTCTCAGACCATTAAGTAATCATCAATTTAAAATGTTTCTTAGGAAATTGCAGCTACAGTTAAATTCGTACATTTGAAAGAAGAAAATATGTTACTTTATTAAAAATCAGCGGTTTAAAACAAAAATATAAGAATTTTTATTGTTAACAGAAATACTCTTAGCAAGTAGGAAATATGACGATAATCATGAAGCAGAGCTTTAATAAAATTTTCATTAACACCCTATTTAATGATAATCATTTCGGCCTTATTTTCTTACTAGCTGCCTTTGGCTACCAACCGGTTCGCCAGTATTAATGTTGGCTAAAATTTCCAATTAAATGTTTAATGTAACTTGTTCTCTCAATTAATTTTTCTGAAAAAAAAATTTTTAAGCTTCAGATTTTAATAGTTATATAATTCAGTCATACTACAATGTAGACCTTAAACAGTTCTGTTCCTTATACTACTTATGTCTCTCTCTAATTTTCTGTCAGCACCCATAAGATTTCTACTTTAAATTAAAGTGGAAATGTTAAGCTGCAATTAATATAAAAGCATTTTTTACTGAAATCAACTAGATCATTTTTTCACATATGAAAATTGACAGCAGAAGCACTCGGAATTGAAGTTGTATATGCACTGCAGAATAATTTTCATATTTTACATCATATCTTAAAGAATTATTCAACAAAAATATCTATTATTTATCATAAAGTTCAGTTTTTAGTTTTACTTTCACAATATTTAAATGATGTATATAAAAATATTTTATTTTATTTCAGTCAATAAAATTACTTATGAAAAAATTATTAGTTTATTAAAAAAAGTTTAAATTTTACACAGTCTTTTGGTCCTAAGAAATCATAGTCATAGCAATACTTTTGACACTTCAACTTTTAAATAAATAAATAAACATTTCTACCTTCTGCAATCAAATCTGACCCATTTATGAAGTTTTTTTTTTATTTATTCAGAATAATCATTCAGAACAATCAACATTTTCATAATCATAGGCCAATTGCTGTCTAACCTTGCAGAAGATTGGCGTATCTTCTTTGAGACGGTCACTGAAGTGGTCTAAAAACGCCAATTTCTATAGAAGAGTGATTTTTAAAATTAGTCAGTTTTAGTGATTGATTTAGTTGATTGGAGTTCAACAATTTTTATTTAAAATATTGGTGGTTCAAGAATATTTGGTTAAATGTGATTCAAAGGGCAGAGTACCTATGTAAAAATTTAAAATTCGTAATTTATCAGATCACTTATTGACTCAAGTTACATAAAATATAATTATTTAGTTCATTTAGATAGCAGATGTATGCTCAAAATTAGCTGATGGGTGCTGAGTAGAGTGATTATCCTATATATATATTAAACTATGTTTCTTTTAAATTAAACTATTTTACTCAATTAAAATACGAATATTGTCAAAAGTCATAGAAAACTTTTCCTTGCACTCACATTTTAGAAAATATCAGATTTCATCATTTTTTTCATTTAATGCAGACAAGTGCTGAAAATCACATTTTTATATATTTAATTTTCATTAATAGTTGATTTATTTTTTAATTTGAGCTTCTGTTAAAGTGATGGCAACACATTGATAAAAGCTAATTTGTTCCCATGCTTGCAAAGCATACTTGTACAAATTAAATTTTATTTTATGGTAAATAATTTGTTCAAAAATATGGCTAAAATATTTATTTAAAAATTTATTAAAAATAGAAATTAAAACTTGTAGGTAAAAACATTTGGTATCATTAAAAAGATAATTTTTTGGACTTCAATTTGATGTAAAAATTAATTTTGTGCTATAATATTTTTGGAACTTATAGCTGAAAAACGCTGAAGTCTTGCTTAATTTTTAATTAAAATTCTAATTAAAAAAACCTCTCCTAGGTGCACATTCCCAGCCCCCAAGGTATATACATAACAAATTATGTAGCTGTAGATCGAACGGTCTGGTCTGTAGAGCACCAACACACACGAGAGAGAGAGAGCTTTATTGTAACTATAGATTATGCATGAATAAGGTGATAGAGTTGTTTTCCCTAATTCAAAATTCAATGAATAATAGTTTCTAAAATCAGTCAATTTTTTTCAACTAATTGTTACTTTCTCGGTAACAAAATAGTAATTTCTTTTTTTATTTTATTTATTTCACTGTGAGATTTCTCCAACTAAAATCTATTTAATGGTTAGATTAAATTTAATAAAATACTCTTTTTTCTGGATACTTTTGTTCAATATGCATGCTAAGAAGAGTTATTTTGCTGTAGCCAAATTATGTTAATTTATTATAAATAACTGGACTAAGTAAATTCTATAACTATGAATTAAGCTTATTTAACATTAAAATATCTATTTTTGCAATCTAATTTACAGGCTGCAGTTATTCACTAAAGAAATATTAATCAACTTTAATTGAAAACAAAAAATAAATATATGTAGTATGGTAGCTTTTCAGCTATATAAAAAGAGCTTATCAATGAACGCACTAAATTTATTAAATAATTTACTACCTAAATTCTTCCGATTCTGCATTCAGGAATGCAACTAATTTATCGGGAAGCACATTAACAAATTTTTCATTTTTTCCATTCAAAAATTCTTTTCAACAAAATATATATAATTTCAGGTGCTTATAATTTTTTTTGATACGTTTTCAAGTGATTTTCACATTTTTAATTATTTAATATTTTTCCTTAATTGCAAATTAAAAATTTAGCAATTCAGACTTGTCATTTTATACGAAGGGGTTAAGAAAAATGAATGCATGCATCTGAGAAGATAAAATTCATTTTTTGGGAGGAATATTAACTTGCAATAGCTTCGAGAGAAAATAAGTATTTAACCATAAGACTATGTGCCTAAAAATGAAGATAGGGGAGTTCAAATTTAAGATCCAATTGTTTTTTAATAAAATGCATTGATTTTTACCTTCTTGTATATGTAATACAGAGAAAGTATAGTAAAGGTCAAAAAATTCAAATTGAATTGAGATTTTGACAAATCTCAACGCTTTAGATCTCTCCGAGTTCAAAAACCCATTTTTTTGAATAATGGCGATGACAAAGATAACTCAAAAATGTTTTCAGCTAGACGATTGAAATTTGTTATATGGTCTTTACATCAAATGTGCAGACTTCCATCAAATTGTGAGCGAAATCTGCTTGGAGGAAATACGTCTATCTGGCTGCTCAAATGTAAGTTAACCCGGTAATTACAAAATGAAGGAAGGAAGATTGGTAATATTCGGTACACAAGTTCAACATCTATAGTATAAATTCCTATCAAATTTTAATCTAAATCTAACCACAGATTGCTTATCCCTTGATCTGTACTTTCAGAAACATGCAAACTCAATAATTCAAAAACATAATGACTAAAATATTATAATAAATTAATTTATCAAATTTGCTACGTGATTTTGTGACTACATGTGCCATTTTTTTCCCCAATCAGTTGAGAAAAACATGTCTAAAACACAAATTTGATTTTTGGATACTATTAACACATACCAGGGATTAATCGCCAAATAACACGCCAAGAATGCCACTATAGATTCATTAAAAATGCTAAATTTACACCAAAAGTTAATATTTCTTAACTATTGTACACGAAGGCCATGTAAGGCATTTTCTGGAATGACAAATTTATTAGAGAAAGTGCAAGAAAGTTTTGGGGAAACCACTCCCACAGCTTTTAATCCCAAATATACATTGAAAAATAAATACATAGGAAACCTACTATTTAAGTAGTCAATTTTTCACAAGTTACATAAAATAGTAACTTTGCACATATGTTTACAAAATATTTTCCACAACCTTCTTAAGAAACAGTACCTTTGTATCTTTTCCGCATTCTATATTGTTTGTGCCTGAACTATAGTAAATTTTTGCTGCTTATGTGTGCTTATTCGCTTCAGATTCGAAATACATCCGAATTCTGCTCGTTGTTGCAATTCTTATAAAAATTATTTTAGGTAGGGAACTACGCTTAAAAAAAAAAAAAAAAAAAAAAAACGATTTATGGGCGAGAAATCGAATATTTTTAAATTTATTTTGGATTTCAGAAATCTTTCTTTTATAAAAAACTTTTTGAATTAAGTTTCTAAATTCATTTTATATAGCTTCCATGGTAAGAATATACATTTCTTTATTTAACATGATACGGCATTCTGGTACAATCTGTGTTTCTATCTGTATAATACAATCTAGAATGAAATATAACTATATTTTTTTCAAAGTTAGATCTCAGAGTGAGTAAATATCAAGAGTCTCATAAAAATAGATTTAAATATTGACAACCTTTTGTTGGTCAGTAAAAGGAACTGAGAACATTTATGCAAATAACTTTAAATTTTTAATAAAGAAAGAGTATCTGAATAATAATAAAAAAGGCTAAATAATATTTGATTTTCTTTCATTAAATGTAAAAATTAGTTATAATGAGTTACTTTGAAGCCAAATTACAGAAATTATGCTCCCCCCACCCTGTCGGACTTGTCTTGCACCCTCGTCGGCAAACCTCTGCTACCGCTCCTGATTTTAAGTTAAAAATTAAGCAACATTTTGATGCCCTCCACAGCATTTTTAGGAAATATTATGAAACAAAAATTATTCTTAGTTCATTTTAAAACATAAAAAATTTATTTTTAAGTTAATTTTAATTTAACTGACACAAATTTTACCCCTTAATTATAATAAGTATATTTTTAAATATTTTCATGCACTATTTGTAACAATAGTTTCAATTATTTCAAAGAAACTATTTTATATATATATATACACTTGGAAATTCTAAAATACTTTTTTACTTGCTAATTCGATTTCAATATTTTTTGTGCATATATGTAATGTATTAATAAATCTTTTGAAACATGAATTATTGCATTATTTAATGTGAGTAATGAGTTAAAGAATTATTTTGAGGAATTTCCAGCGAAAACACAAATAGAAATGCAGACATTGCTACCCCTCCCATCAATGTTTCCATCATTTTTTTTTTTAAATGGAGATAACTTAAACAATGTTTAAAAACTTCTAGATCAGTTACACCCAATGATTTAAGTGCTTTGCAATATTCACACTTTTATCTGGCAGTTTTGATCATTTGCAATAAATGATAAAAATCTTCTTTGTATTAATTCAAATCATGAAACTTTGAATAATTATATGAAGTATTAATAGAATACTCAAAGTTAGTGTTCATTTTTTGGAACATTTTTACACTGTTTCATTAAAACTACTCGAGACCAGAGTCAACATCATTAAAAAAGTGCTTATAATAATATATTATTAACACTTATATTTCCTTCTTTAAAACTTGATGACTAATCTGAAAAATATTCATATTTTTCAAATAAAAACTGAGAAGGATTTTAGCTATATGTACAAAATTAATTCATATAAAGTTGTGAAATCTAAAAAACCATCAATTTCTAAGACAATAAAAATCCATACTTCAAAAAGTCTGCTTTGCAAGCAAAATGTAATCAGGTTGATAATTACCGAAACTTCTGCATTATTAAGTAGGAATATTTTAAATTGAATACTGGTAGGAGGTAATGTAAATTTTTTTAATATATTTAATCTAATTTCAAACTGTTAGCTATGCATTTAAAACCACACACACACACAAAAATCAATCATATTAAAAGATTTGCAAGAACTTACTGCTGTCACTACATTAAAAACACCATCATATTCTTTGATCTTATTCTGGATTTCATTAAGTGCATTTTGTAAAGCTTTAAGTCCGTCAGACTTCTCCATTGTTGTTGTAGTACATACATACAGAGGAGGAGCTATTAAATTGATCTGAAAATAAAACATTTATTAAATTTTTTAATTATAATAACATAATTATTTTCAAAATAAAATTGATTATGTTTGTAAAGGAAACATTATGCAACAACAATTAATGAATAAAAAGTTTTGTTTGATGCACACTTATGCCAAAATATAAATACATATTCAGAAAAATGTCAAGTAAATGTTTTATGATGTCTCAAAGGAAATGCAATAAATGCTATTTATTGATTTTTAATTAAATTTATCAAATGAAAAAAAAAAGTACCATGCTGATTTTTTTAGTTCAAAAACAAATATATAAATAAATATGCATTATATATAATCAGGGCCCGACTTAGCCAAATTGGGGCTCAGAGCAAAAACTTCTTTGGGGGCTCCCTTTGCTTCATTACCTCAGTAATGAAAAATCCAACTTTATGGAGATATTTAAATTTTCCCTCTCATTATAGATATATAACAAGAAAGTTGACTAGAACCTAAAATAGCTATAAAGCCCACCACCACCAATGATCACACACACACAAAAAAAGTCCTGTTCATTTTATTGATTCTCAGACAATTCTATGTCCATCAATAAAAGTATATAACACACCTGAAGAGCCCAAAAATTCTATTTAAATTTATAATTAGAAAATGTAAAGACTTTTTTAGCAATTTGAATTAATTAACGAAAAATACCATATACAAGTCATATGCACTTAGAGAATATCCAGACCGATTCATTATTCAAATTCCAGTTCATTAAAGGAGACTTAAAATAAACTTTCTATTCGATTTGGGGGCCGCCTCTGATATGGGGCTCAGGGCAACTGCCTCGTATGCCCCTGTCCTAGTCGGGCTCTGTATATAATAAATATTTACTTAATATTGTTACAATGCTGTGATGCTATTTCCCAGCATGGTTGGTTCTATAACCGGAAAGACTGATTTACAGTCATCTGTGTTGGATGCTGAGCCAGTGGTCCCAGAGCTTGGCAACAAAATGGGTAATGCTTGAAACTTTGCGAATTTAGTCGATCCGTCCATTAGGAACCGAGATATGCCTGATTGGTCTAAAACAGGGGTGGTGAATCTTTATGGATCGATGTGCCATTTTTTCTAAAGAAATATTTAATGAGGTATAGACGTGCAATCAAATAATTTTGACTTGTGATTATTGGGAAAATATTACAACTAAATACAAACAACTTTTTATTTACCACGAAAAAATACATTTTGCACTATATAGTAGTAAAGGTTTTAGTTATACTGCAATTCAAATTAAAAGTAACATTAGTGTGACTTCTTTTATTGCAGATTAGATGATAACTTATAACTTATATTAGGATTCATTCATTTAGGAATTGATTCTGTTTCAATCAATTCCAACTTTTTATTTGTTTCAATAAATTTTTGAATGCATATTGAACTAGACTGGAAATCAATCTGTTGCAATTCAAATTCTTCAATTTCCAACTAATCGAATTAGGGCAAGTTCAGTTTTTCAGTTAAGTCACATCGGGCAGGGTACATGATAAACTTGAGTGTTTCCGATAAATGAGAAAATCTGGATGAAATTTCCTTGATTGACAAATCAATTATGGAAATAAATTCTTCAAAAACTTTTTCTTCGTCTGGTTTCTTATGTACATCTAAATCTTTGATATATATATATATATCAAAGATTAATATATTAATATATATTTTTTCCTAATATATATATATATATATAAATATATATATTAGGAAAAAATTGCAGTATTTCTTAATAATATTGTTCCTAAAACATGCAATCCAGCATCAAAAGCACGAAAGAGATCCATCGTGACGATAATTATTTTATTTGTACCTTGAAGCTTTACATTCCAACATCTAACAACTGTGGATATTGTTGAACCCCCCCCCCCCCTCCTTTAGCAGAAACAGTCCGATTTCTTCCAAGCAGTCAACAAATCCTTTAAGTACATTCCTGCAGCTCAACCAGCGAACATTATTATACATTACTAAGCCATTATACACCTAGTTCACTTCATCCAACAAAGCCTCAAACTTTTGCTTATTTAAAGCCTGCGACAATATGAGGTTGACTATTTTTGTGACTAATGCCATTACATTATCTCTACCAATCTTTGAACGCAAGACTTGTAGGTGAATAAGGCAGTAAAGTTTCGAATTCAAGAATCGAATGCCCTACATCTGTTTCAAATAAACTAATGAAACCATTTCCCCCCCCCACCATATTTGGTGTACTATAAATTACTGAAACAATTCTTTTCAAATCAACTTCTTTCTCAGAAACCAAATTTTTAACAGCAGTACAAATATCTGTGCCCTTTTTTAAATGGAATGGGAACACTCATGTTTGTTCATAATGCTTCATAGTGAACCTTGTTATTTTGAACAAAAATGCAAACCGTTTTGATCAGTGGTGTGCCCAAAATATTGTGTCACATGCCAATGGTTCGCCATCCATGGTCAAGAAGCTTCTAGACCCCACCTCCGGGAACTATAAAAGGATGACAGTCTCAAGCTGCCGGTAATTGTAGTTGGAGTCGCCGGCAAGTAACGAGTCTGCAAGAGGATAGCGAAGAAACAGCGGAGTGCCCACGTTGCTTGGAAAGAGTGCCGAGCTGAGCTGAAAGCATCAAATTCTGTTGTCCACTGTGGAAGAAAGTCGTATCTTTTGTGTACAAGCCAGTTGTGAGAAGTAGTGAGTCGGCAGCTACAGCAAGAAGAGACAATGAGAAGTTCAGCCGTTGGAGAAACCGTAGAGCAAAGCTCTAAGGATCTCCTCTCCTGCTGGATTCTGTCTGGCTGTTTCATGTGCTGTCCTGTGTTCGTCTGAGCTGTAAATAATTGTCTTCTGTGTGTATTCGTGTCTTCGTGTAAATAAACATCGTCATTGTTTTAACACCATACACCCATTATCAAAAGAACCTGGCGATGAGGAAAATCTGTAACAATATGACTTAGTATCTCTCTGTATCTTTTGTGGCACTCTAAAACCCAATAACTTCAATACAAATTACAAAGTATAAGAAGTATCATACAAAGAAGATTATGACATTTTGAAAACAGTTTTTTAAATATGTCTTTAATGAAGAAATCATTTACCTTTATTGGCATATCTTCAGTAGAACAATTAATACCTGCTCTCAGAGCATTTTTGACTGCATCGATACCTTCATAATCATAGCAGCCAACTTCAATATCTAAAGTTAAAATTATATATTAAAGCCAAATTAATACAAAAAAGAAATCAGAATTACAGTTTATTTAGTTACGAGATGTAAATAATTCAAATTTTATATATTTAAAATACATTTTTCAAATATCACTCAAGCAAAATTTCCAAATTCTATACCCACCAGCTCTTATTCTGACAGCTTGTGGTGTCAACCTTCTTTTGATATTTGCTAAAAGTGTACTTTTTGTATCAGGATCCAAATTACATTCATCTAAAATACTTGGATCACTAGAATATAGGATTTTTTTTAATAATCTTTATAATGAGGCAATATATATATATATTATGAAACAAACAAAAACATAATCTAACCAATATGAACTTATTCGTTACAAGATCAATATGAATCAAGTCCAAGATTCTTACATAATAACTAAAACAATCTTTTGTAGCATACAAAGAGGGGCAAGTATCAAATTATTAATTGACACAATCTTATTAAAAAACAAAGTGGTGATTTTTATTCTGATTGAATTAGTTAAATTAGATTAGTTCTACGAGTCCAAATATTTACAAACAATCCAAGAATAGTTAAAATCAACAAAATTGAAATATCACTGCTATCTTCAAAATTATCTACAAGCATTTTCCAAAATGAAATGTAAAAATTTAACAAAACAAGAACTTATAACAGACACAATTCATTTTTGTGCTTCAAGCAATATTATTTGTGCCACATTAGTATAATGTTTTCTTATAATATTTCTGCTCATAATTAATCACAGTTTGAAAATTATTTCCTAATATTTAAAAATAAACCCATTAAATGATAGATTGCATTATTCAAAGTTTCCAAAGGAATTTAGAGCGTTTTGCTGCGACTTACTTGACAGCATGTTTAAAAATATCATAAGAACTGGCTTGTTTCTTAAATTTTTCATCAAAATGCCATGCCGTTTTCCTATACAAATCTTCTAATTCTTCATCAGTTTCATATTTAAGAATTTCTGCCACATGGCGGAGAATACTATTCACCTAAAATATTTTTTTAAAAAGATATATTAGAATTAAATTTATAAAAAAATATTTTGCAGAGATAAAACATGTATAACATAACTGTATTCAAAATAAATATATTTATATATAATATTATTCATCAAATATTAAATGACTATCTTTCATGCTGATTTCCTATATTATTTATTTGAAAACAAAAACATTTTCCTAAGTTTTGAAATGTAATAAAATAATAAAAGACTTACAGCTCTTGCTTTTGCAAATTTTTCTTCACACTTTTCAATATCTTCAGGTGACACTCTTCTTTTAGATAAATCAATATATCCTATAAAATAGAATGAAAGTAGTAATTAAATTCATATATCAGTAGATTAAATTTATTTGCTAAATTACTAATTCAGCAAATATAGTAAAAAATAGCAGTTATTAGAAAACTTTGGGATTCCATAAAGAACAATGATAGATAAATTACTAAGACAAAAGAGAGACAACGCTACATTTAAGCCTTTAAAAGACAAAGCTAAATTCCACTAAGAATATTCAGTTTCTAAAAAACAAGATTATTTTAATCATTTCATTAGAAATTTTATATAATTTTCTTTCTTTATTATATAAATAGAAAAAAATCTTTTTCCTTTTTAATTCATCATTTATGTGCATCTAATCCTTATGAAAAACATCCTCAATTAGATGCCTTTTCTTAGCTATTATATTAAGGAATTAGAAATTCACAATAACATTTTGCTTTCCAAACCTCAAAATATAGTTTAACAAGCATTAAATTTGCTAAATTAAGAAGAGAATGATCAAAAATTTTTTTTGAAATGGAATTACATATATAAAAACATAACTTAAGATATAATAAAATATATTTTTATGATGATATGCTAATGAAAATTACAATTACCCTTTTCTTTGTCCACTCTTATTACTACAACACATTCATCTCTGCCTACACGAATCAACTTATTTATGGATCTAATACGCCTACGAGAAAGTTCAGACAACAGAATCATTCCTTCAATGTTGTTGTATTCTAGAAGAGATACGTAGGCACCCATTTCAGCAATAGATCGCACTTTAACCATCACCACATCCTCCACCTCGGGATATTTTTGGGAATAGAAGCGACACGAAAGCGGCATCTTGGAGTTCTATTTATACACTCTGAAAAATTTAATTTAATAATAAACATAACTTTAAATATAAAATAATTTAATATTATTTCTTACTACTTTCACCTCTGGCAATACATAAAAAACATTTCCTTTTATATATATAACATTTTTTCTGGGATCCAAAGGTATTCCAATGTTTTATTTAAAAACATCTGTAGAAGGTATCTTCAAATTTGTAATCAAACATTTTTTTAACTTCTGCATACATTTGATAGTAGTCAAAAATTTATTTCATTTTATCATTGTAAAATAAATTAGTTTTTAATGAGATATTAATTTTAACTTTGTTGCTTTTTCAAAAATAATGAACATAACAGAAAAAAGAATATTACTTCAAAATTTGTATGCACAAAGCAAAGTTGTCTTATTAAAAATGCACTCAGGCAGTATTTTTAGTGAGACAATTACATCCACAACAAAATATAATTTGATAAAGAGCAATCACAATTTATATTTGAAAATAACATTTCAAATGTGATACAATACATATAATTACAAATTAGTTAAGCATTTATTGATTCACAACAAAAAATAAAAATAATTAAAACTATTTAGGAAAATTAAAATTTAATGTATATCTAATATTTATTGAATAATTCAGTAACAATCATAGATATTTGTGCACAACTATATGCCATTGTCAAACTTTTGGCTTAACTGCATACCATTAGTGATATCTTCAGCAATTAATTGCTAGCATGCAGTAAATACACAAATATTCTATCATATTATATTGTTTATTACATTTCGAAGATATTTTAGCTGAATAAACTGACTGGAAGTAAGCATTCAGTATTAAATAATGAGCAATTATTTACACAATAGAACAAATAGAATAAGATAAAAGTAGTGTAGAATAAGATAAATAGATGTATATTATTCATTCTACTTGTATTTAATAATTGACAGATTTTTTTTTATAAAATTATGTTATTACTAACACAAAGTTTAATGACAGCTGTAAACAATATTCATTTGAAGCACAATAAAAGGAAACTTCTTCGTTCAGTCACTTTTATTAGCAATGATATTAATTACAATGTAAGCAGATTCCCCCCCCCCCCTATAAAAAGTGTAAATAATATACAAAAGCGAAAAATTTAGAATACTTTTCAAAACAACCGGATTTAAAAATTTGTGAATTACTGAACATTTCCTGTAAAAATAACTCGAACTTTTAACTCGATTCCAAATTTTATTAGTATTTATAAAAACTGATGCAATAACACATATTAAATGTTTAAAAATATGGGCAAGAAAGGTATTTTACTAAACAAATTTCAAGAGAAGTCATAACATAATCTTAAAACGTATGAAGATAAGTCAACATGTACATCTAAAACTTGTTAATAAAAAATAACTGGAAGTACTCACGAATTTTTATAAAAATATGTACAATATTTATTTTTGCTGAAACGAGTACAGCACACGAGCCGAAAAGACTGATGTTTGTAACCGTGTATTGAAAGATTTCACGGTTACAGTTGCATGGGGCTTTTCATATATTTAAATTATAATTCTGGAATCGTTACAGATTAATTTGCTTTCAAATAATTGCATCAATTTAAAAATCTAATTGAGGATACAGTATTTCATAATATCTTTGATTTAGTTCAGTCCATAAAATTTTATCTACCTATAGATAAAAGATTTAAATATCTTTTATAAGAAGTTGAAGTGATAGTACTTACATTTTGGCGCGGTCTGCAAGTTGGATAAAGTAAACATAGGTTTGAGTGTATAGTAAGTTTCTGCAAGTTGAGTGATTTTAATGAATTAACGATAAATTGACAAGACTTTTTGGATTATATAAAGATGGAAGAGGATGCAGATGATCTGGATAATTTGTTTGATGAATATGATTCAAATGATCCCCAACCGCAAGAAAATAACAATGAAGATGCTGAAAATGACGCTGCTGTTCCTGAAAAAGTCCCAGTTCCTAAACGTGTTGTAAAACATCCTAGACTGAAATTCAATCCAGAGAGGTTATTTTCAAATTCTGTTTTAAGGGATATACAATGCAAATCACATTATAATTTTTTGAGATTTGCATAATTTTTCTTTCATTAATATCATTTTATTTCATTGACTGTTGATAAAAATCACAAATTTTTAAATTAAGGTCTATGCATTTTTTAAATAAAATAAGATAAAAGCATGTCAGTTTGTTAATTTAATTTGTTATTTATGCTTATATTTTAAAATATTTAACAATGAATAGTTATGTTTAGTATAAGTAAGGATTAGTCATATCTGGATGATTGTAAATGCTTTGACAAATCAAGGAAATTACCACCACCCCTTCTTTTTCTTTTAAGTTTGTAAAATATGTTTTGAATGAAGGGGGGGGGGAATTAAATTTTTCATTGATATTAAAAGCTATGTTAATAGTATTTGGTTAATTGTGAAAGTTACATAAATTAAGGAGTTTTTTAAAAAAAATTTTACACCAAAAGGGAGTATAATTCTTGAAATTAACTTTACATATAATTTTCTTTGTGTTGAAAAAAAATTGTTCATGTATCTTTTATGAAATATGAAAGGAATACCTAATTCACCTCACTGGGAGAATTAAATGGCCAACTGTATTTATATTTTTTGACTTTCAGAATCGAAAGTAAAAATTTAATATACATAACTTTATAAAAAGCTAACTATCTGAATAAGCAAATATTAATTTTTTAATTCTTTAAGAATATTTTAGCTGTATTTTTATCTAAAAAATTAGTTCCTTTTTTCCTTTCAATTGCTTTATATGTTATTTCATTATAGATTTTAAGCAATATCTTTCACTATTAAGTTTTGTTCCTACTAAAGGTTCCTGAAATTTTTCTTTTAATGAGAATCAGAAATTTATAGCAATTTTACCATTATATTTCCTGATATTTTACTTCATTTTACAAATTTTTTTCTCTTATTTATGAAATTGTGGAATATTCCGATTCAGAATTTGAAAATATTTCTACTAATAATGAATTTGTTTTATATTCTGTTATAAATTCATCAATATTATTTTTTCCTTTGTATGTGAAATTATCTGAGCATAATTCAGCTGTTGGAAATTATTATTTTTTATATCAATGGACTACTTTTAGACTATTGACTAATGATAGTATAAAACTGCTTTATCTGGATTTTATTTACAGCTATTTATTTTATTTATTATAACTGGATTACTTAAAGATTTATTAAAATATTATTAATTGTTTTAGAGAAATAAATTTAAATTTATGTATTTATCAACAATAAATTTCTCTGAAATAAATAACTTAGAATATTTCTTCATTGCAAAAAAGTTCTATTTGAAATATGAACATTTGCTTTCAGATTATGTGGTAAACGAGGAATTCCAATACTTGAGGATCATTTTAAAGATGTGAAATTTAAGGGTAAAGGGCATGAAGTAAGTATATAATATTTATTTATTTATTTAAAAATTTCTTCTTTATCATATTATTGCCAAAGAACTGAAGTTAAGAATATCCAATAATTTTTTTATATCATTACATTTAAGTTTAGGTATTAATATTTTTCAAATGTTATATGATGTATAATTTTCTTCAGAAATGTTTTCTCAATAGTTAATTACTTTGATTAATTTGTTTGGTTTTAATAAATGAATTACAGAAGGAGGATCTCAAGAAACTTTTAACTACTTTGGAACTTTGGACACACAGGCTTTTTCCTAGTATGAAATTTGAAGATTGTCTTCATCAAATTGAACATCTTGGGAAGAAACGCCCTGTTAAGGTAAAAATTTAAGAAAGTTTGAATAATTTCTTTTGACAGGTTATCACAGATTTTGTCATACTTTAATTTAATATTGATATTTTAAATGGTATTAAATTTTGAATAATTCAATTTTCTAAAGTAAGCAAATGCCACATATAGAAATATTTTAAGCATTTACATCATCTTTCATATAATAGTTTCATTAATATTAGCAATTAATGACACTACTTTTCTCTTTTAATTCTTATTTATTTTTTTGCTCTCTTTTAATTCATTATTATATTGAAAGAGAGAGAGAGAGTGATTTTATCTGAAAATTAAATATTGTATTATCACATGCATAATGTGCATGAAATTTTCTTTTTGTCAGACTTGTCTCCAAAAGATACGGCTAGATTTTCCGATTTTGGATAAAGATTTTGTGCGTAATGAAGACAAAGAAGAAGAAGAGCAAGAACAGCCAAATGAATTTGAACCTGAACCACCTGCACAAGATGCATTTGATCGATTATTTGATGACTATCGAGAAAGGGCCGAGCCAGTTCTTACTTCTATACCCAGCAGTTCTCAAAATGAGGGAAATATTTTAGGAACTTCATTTGGTTCTGTAAGTATTAATTTACCATAATCTTGTTCTTATAAGTAATACTGATTATCCATAGGAAAAAAAAAATTCTATGAATAACTAGCTAGTATAATGCTTTATCATTGAATCATTAAAGTGTAACATACCTCACAAAATAAACAACTTGTTCTCTAATAATTTTGTTGAATAATTTTTTTCACTTGTGTATTTTATCATCCCACGTATGATGACTAGATTTGTTTTTAAATGAAGAATACACAATCCTTAGTCTACAGATCTTGAACAATAACAGGAGGAAGGGGAGGTAGTGGGAAGCCCTTTGATTCTTCTTCCTCTAGCTGAAATATAATCTTACCTTCTGCCTTTAGCTCTTATCTTCTATCTCTAGCTGAAATGTAAAAGTTAATGACATGACAAATGGTTTGCACCTGAATTTAAAGAATTTCTATCTCATGTTTTTAAATATAAATAGGCATAATATTTTGAGTAATACATATATAACCTTTTATTATATAATCTTGTAGTAAATAGTGGATTCATTTTTTTTTCTGCCAAAAAATCATTTTGTTTAAATTTTGTCTATCTTGAGATTATACACCATCGACAAATAAGTATTTGGACACCCATGCAAATGAGGATATCTGCAGTTCAGATCTACTTCATGCCTTCTGTACTTAAATATCTTAAATGTCATATAGGAAAGAGCACTGGCATTAGTGCCATGTTATGAAATTTAGAACTGTCTGACTTCGAGAAGGGCATAATTGTCGGATATCATAGAAACGGCTGATCCTTAAGGGGACATATCTAGTGAGTTAAACATTCCAAAATCGACAGTGGCTTTTGTGATTAAGAAGTGGATGGTGAGTGGTTATTATCAAATGTGCTTTGATGTGGCAGCAGACCCACAATACTAAGAGATAGAGACCAAGGAGTGCTGTCCAAAGAAATTTGGAAAACCGCTCCAAACCTATGGCCCTCCTACTCCAGAAATTCCAAAAGTATCTGGGACTGTTGCTTTAATAAATGTCATCCACAAGGAAGTATATTTGCTTGGTTTCCATGACTTTGCTGTCAAAATTGAACCGTAGATGTGTGGAAACTGATTCTCTAGAGTGACGAACCAAGGTTCAATCTTTACCAGTCGGATGGCAGAGTCTGGGTTTGGTATATGGATAGAGAATGCATTTTGCTAGAATGCATTGTGTCAACAGTAAAATTGGATGGAAGTGGAATTATGGTCGGGGATGTTTCTTGTGGTATGGACTGGGACCCTTGATCATAATTCATGGTAAGCTCAATGCCAACCCCTTCCACTATTCTAGACAACAATGTGCTTCCTATGCTGTGGCAATTTTACAGGTTGGATCATCGCTATTTCCAGGATGACAACACCACTTGCATGTTACAAGATCCATCATGGATTGGTATTAGGGATTGCAATACCGGGATACCGAATCCTGGTATTTTGAGCCATTTGTACAATTTTGTAATACTGGTATTTACAAGTTTAAATACCGTTTTTTCGGTATTTACAAAAAAATTTAAAATTTTAAATGGTCAAGGATCGCCAACAAAGCTAAATAATATATGTTTTTGTTTTTATGTCTCCCTAATGGGCGAAATTAATTAGCTAATTAATTGCTTAAATCTAAATTAGCAAAACATGGATTATCCCTGAAAGAAGATATCGTATCCATAACGACTGATGGAGCAACATTTATGTAAAAAGTTAGAAAGTTGATTAGTGCAAATCGGCAATTGTGCTATGCTCTTGAAATTCAATTAGGAGTAATAGATGTATTATACCAAAAAAAAAAAAAAAGAACAGAAGAATCCAAATACTGCGGATATAGAAACTTCAGATTCCAACTTTGAAGAGAGTAAGAGTGAGAGTGATATTGACAATGAAGATAATGACGATGTAATTGTTGAAGAAGATATTGCTAATGAAGATGAAATATTAACCCATAAAGAATTGCTTCCTATAATTGATAAAGTTCGAAAAATTGTTAAGATATTTAAACGTTCCCCTATAAAAAATGACATAATACTAAAATATGTACTAACTGAAAATAAAACAGAATATATGTTAATATCAGATTCTAAAACATGTTGGAACAGTTTACACCTAATGATGGAACGATTTTTGAAACTGGAAAATCCAATCCAAAAAGCAATAATAAACTTAAACGTGTAAATTAATTTTTCAAATTGTGAATTTAATTTAATATCCAAAACTGTATCAGCTCTACTTCCAATAAAACTGACTATTGAAGCATTATATCGGAGACATTCTAATTTATTAATAGCTAATGCAACAATAAATTTCATGTTGCAGTCACTGAAAGAACAACACGCATTACTTATCTGAAGAATTATACAGAAGAAAGGTATACCGAAATATAAAATGTCTTATGGTATTTACATAATTATAATGATTTTAAAAATGAAAAAGAAGAAAAGAGTCTAACCAATTCAAATTTGATCAAATTTATAGTAAATTTTCTTAAAATTTTTTACCCTCAAACCTATCCACATTCAGAAGAATTTGGTTCAGTTATTGAAGATTGTGATGATACTAATGTCGGTAGTGAAAAGGAATTGTCTCTTGAACAGAAATTGAAATTAGCCATAAATAAGAAAATTTCAACGAACCAAAATACAATACAGAAATTAGCTATCCAAAACCATCTGACGAGAAATCAATTTATTTGAAGATGAGGTATTTAGAGGTAAATACTAGAAAAAAGTATATCGCACATTGCTAATAGTACAATCAACTTGTGTAGATGCCGAAAAAGCATTTTCAACAGCTGGTAATTTTTGCACAAAATTACTTTTCAGACTTAATGACGGTACTTTTCAGGCTTAATGACAGATGCATTAGGTTTTTTAACGTCGCATTTCAAAAATTTGTAATAATACCACAGATTGAATAGTGATATTTACACTTTTTTGCGATTTAAATAAATAAGACGTTCCTTTACCTTTTTGTGATTCTTTATATTTTTTATATAATTATTAGATTAAAAATTATTTTTTGTGATATTTACACTCTAATAAAACAGGCAAATTAAACAAAGAAACACTGGCATTTTCTTTTCTTTTTTTTCTAAAATTTCTAATATCGGTATTGAAATTTTGGTCCGATATTGCAATCCCTAATTGGTATGTTGACATTGGGGTGAAATGAGTGGACCTACCCAGAATCCAGACTTGAATCCTACAGAAAACCTGGGAAGTTTTGGATTCCCAGATTAAGAGGTGCAGCAACTATCTAAAATCGATGAAAGAACTTACCTGACTTCTTCAAGCAGAGTGGAAGAAAATACCATTGTCTATCCTCCAAAGACTTGTGGAAAAGATGCCTTGAAAGATTAAGGCTGTAATTGCCTCAGGTGGAGGCTCTACCAACTATTGAATATGAATAAATTGTATTTATCTCTTTTATCATAGGTGTCCAATTACTTATTAGTAGAGAGTGCAATAGTTTCATGGAAGAATGAAAGTAATTTTATTGAAATATTTTCTTTAGCATTTTGTTTTCATACATCAGCTGTTAGCTGACCATAATTTTGTAATTCAATTGGATTATTAAATATTTTTTTTAATTAAATGTCATAAAGTTGTGTAGTCACATTTGTTAGTAGTGTATATAGTTGATTGTTTTTATTAAAATTTATAACTCATTCATATTTAAATATTTATGTTTTTTGTTAATTATATATTTAAGCTGGATTTCACATCTTTGAATACATTATTTGGCTGTGCCTAACATAGGTTCAATCCACTCTTTTAAGTATTATAATTAATTTTATAATTAACCAGTTAATTCTGTTGATGTTTGTACTATATAGGTAAAAATATAAGTATTTTCTTTGCTATTTTGAGTTCACTTAAATATTTACTTTTATTAAAAAATTTAGCATTATTCTTTTTTCATACTTAATTAAATATCTTTAAAGATAATTACGTTGAAAGTTAAAAAGGCACTATTGGTTTAGAAGACACTGGGATGATTTGCCCAAATATTATGTCTGACGTGTTCTTATGATAGATAGAGAGCTGTGTTACATTCCATTTTTAATATTCTAATAATGGAAATAAAAGTTTTCTGTGACATGTATTTGATTAAATTACTTCATTAAAAAAACTACAGTTAGTATAATCATAAGGAGATAAAAGTTATTTATACTATTAGATAATACTCTGCTTTGTTAACAACACTTTTTGCTGAGATTTTACAAAAGTTTTATTGAATTAAAATAACTGTATAAAAATAGAAATTAAATGTAAAAGTATTTGATGAATACTACAAGGGGTTTTCAAATGAAAAGGTGCGAAACGACACTGTGGGTATAAATGAAGACTTGTATGTGACAATGTATATACCGTAGGTTGGAGCACAACGATCCCATTGATTAACAAGCAGAGGGATTCCTTGCTCCCAGAATTCTTGTAGCCGTGACGAGACCCAGTCCTTCACAGCGTCCTTGAGTTTGCTGTCTGAGTTGAAGCGGTTCCCTTTCAGATGTTTTTTAAGGGTACCAAACACATGAAAATCGCAGGGCGACATGTCCGGTCTGTAGGGCGGATAGTCGAGCTGCTCCCACTTGAACTTGGCCAGTTCCGCGTGTGTGACGATGGAGACGTGTAGACGCGCGTTATCATAGAGCAGAACCACACCCTTCGTGAGTAGCCCCGGTCTTTTGTTTTTGACGAACTTGCGTAGTCTACAGAGCGTCTCACAGTACTCATCGGAGTTAACGGTTCTTCACATGTATTGCCAATTGGACGGCGCTCTTTATAAGAGCCTCTGCTCTCTCCTGCGCACGGAGACTCCGATGGCATTCCTAGATGTCTCGCTACGTTTTCCCATAGCGGCATAGGCAAATATGTTAACGGCTACGTTTTTACGACTTTTCGTACCTTTTCATTTGAACACCACTTGTAATTAATTATTTTATATGTGCTTTTCACAATAAATCTGTTTGTTGGATCGGTATTATAGTCAATAATAGCTAAAATTTGCAGAATGAGAAATGAATATTCATTACGCCATTTCATAATGTATTTTAAAGTAATTAATCATTGAACATAATTTGATTTTAAGTATTATAAATGATAATTTATCTACTAGCCCGTATATTTAAATTGAAACTACTAAATGGTGTAATTTTTGTGGCTCCTTTTATGCATTTCTAAGACCCTTATTTAAAATGTTGCAATATGCAAAATCCATTTTTGATCTGGGTTTTACATATTTATTAGCATTTATTATAAGTAAAAAAACGTAAAATTATTTAATTGTAAATGATTATTTTTTTATGTTGTTGAATAATTTTTTCGCATTTATTCAATTCCAGAGCATAAGTGAGGAGCAGAAGAAAAGAATGGAACATAATAAGATGTTAGCAATAGAAAGGAGAAAAGCAAGGCTATCCACCATACAATCAAACAGCCTTGACACTGAAAGCTCTACAAATGTAGAGCCTGTTCTTAATTCATCGCTTAGTGGGAGAAGAGATGGTGATGATCCTGATTTCTTGTTTAATTACCTTCAAAAACAATTTACAAATACTGAAAGCTCTAGTGCAAATAAAGAAACTGAAAAAGGATGTAGCCAATCTATGCAATCAAAAAATAAGCAAGTATTAGAAAGAGATGAAAGGATGGAGTCAGTTGATGAGAGTGAAAGACATGAAACTGATGTTGATGTATTGTCAAATGTTACAAATAATGATTGTCCAGATGATAATGGCAAGGAAGAATTAGGATTAGATGAATTAATGGATTTAGTTAACGAGGATAATAAAGATGAAACTAATCATGATACACAATATGAAAAAGATAAAGATGAAATTGATCATGATGCATCGTCAAATAATTGTCTAGATGGTCATGGTAAGGAAGAATTAGAATTAGATGAATTAATGGATTCAGTTGATGAGTATAATAAAAGTGGAAGTGACAATGATACATTACCATGTGCTAAAAATACTGATGAAATTGATCACAATGCCATTTCGAATGTTAGACCTACTGATTGTCCAGAAAGTATTAGTAAGAAAGAACTGGAATTGGATGAATTAATGGATTTAGTGGAGGAAAATTACAAAGATACAACTGATGATGATGTATTACCTCTTGAAAATGTTGTTTTTGATTCAGATAATTATGAACCAAGTTTAAAAAAATCAGAAACAAATGTAAGAAATTGTAATGATATAACTAAAGAAACTGATGCAGAATTACAAGACGAACATTCTGAAAAGACAGATAGTAAACTTTAAAGATTTAATAAAACATATAAATGATTTTAAGGATACTTCTTTCACAATGTTTTATTTATTTATTCCCAATTACAAAATTGCTCCTGAGGTTGGAATATTTATATTTTTGATTGTAAATTATTTTATATTATTCTTATATATATATTGTAATATGTAACATTTTTGTATTGAGTTCACAGTATTGCTCTGTGTCTAAAATTTTATTTAAAAAAAATAAGAAAATTGCTTTTACTTTTCATAATTATTTTCTTTTTACCACAAAAGAATCAGAAGAAAATTGTCTGATATGAATCATTTTAAATTTATATAAATATATTCTGCTAACAGTACAAGAAAGGATGAAATATGACAAATTATCTATTTCCAGAAAATTTAAAATAAAACAGTATTTTGATATAATTTAAGATTATTTAAAAAATATATTATCTATTTAAAATACTACATATCATCAAAAAAGTTTCCACTATTCCTTTCTTTTTAAGTTCTTAAAAAGTGATTATATGAACTGTAAAATTAAACACTGGGAGAGAGTTTCAATTCTAATATAATTTTAAAATTGGGGAAAGTGAACTTTCTTTCATATTCTCTAATAAAAATTTCATTCTGCATAAAATTGTGATCCACTGGCACTACTGCGAATGCCAGCAAATGCTCACACACATTTCACAAAAATCCAGCTTTTAATTAATTATAAAACATTGTTCTGTGGTTCTCATTCCCACCTTCCAAGATATATATGTGCCAAATTTGGTAGCTGTAGGTCAGATGGTCTAGTTTGTAAAGTTAATAGCCCTCTGATATTATTGGATTGGTTTCCATTAGAAACGTTCATGTGCACAATGAAGAGAACATATGTAAGATAGTGAAAGCTTTAATGGCTGGCAGTTTGGCGGTATCAAGGGATTAAAATATATCTAAACCATTTAACAGGAATTAAATATAACCAATATCCATGGCGAAATAGCTGGTCGCTAAAGGCAACTAATATAAATAGAATTTTTCTTTATTAGCTTTCAGTAATGGAAGAAAATCATGCGATTAAATATTTAGCGAAATACTGAAAAGGAGTAAGATTTCATTCATAATAATGAAAATATGTTGTAAAATATATTTAAACGTTAATTAAATCTAGACTAAAGACTTATGAAACAACCTAATAAAAAGATATATATATAAAGTTGTTAAGATATTTTCGAAAATGATCTTGCTTACTTTTTAAATAAAATTTTTAAAAATCATCACAAGCTGTATCTTCTCACCTTTCAAAATAGATTTGAGCCAAATTTGTTTGCACTTGTGCAAGCGGTCTGTTTAGTACAGTCCAACACACACACACACATTTTCCTTTATTACTAGTGGGATAATTTCATTCCTGTCAGTTTCTATATATCATAGCTACATTTTGTTTAAATGTCATATGCAAACAGCCACTGTAAAAAATTTCTCTTCGGTTGCATTGCAAGTTAGTACAGAGAGAAAAAGTGTGCAGGTGGAAAATTTGATTACATGTCATAAACAATAATGTACATATATTGGGGTAGTATATAACAACCTCCGGACTAGGGTGATCATTTTGTCTAGTGGTTGT
The DNA here is from genome assembly GCA_026543865.1 of Argiope aurantia. Taxonomy (NCBI): domain Eukaryota; kingdom Metazoa; phylum Arthropoda; class Arachnida; order Araneae; family Araneidae; genus Argiope; species Argiope aurantia. The sequence continues at coordinate 367,772 of JAPMOR010039662.1, read as the reverse complement.
GTTAGGTGGCTACGGACCCTAACGTCGCGGGTTCTGTCCTCGGAAATGCAATTCTTCAAATCAAATGAACTTCTTCCTGAAAAAACACAGCATAAGTGGTTCTCCCAGAACTTTCTCGTATAAAGGTATTATCACAGAAAATATATGGCTTTGAAAAACTTTATGGCCATATATGGCTTTGAAAAACTTTAATAATAAGTTTTGGTGTGAATTTAGAATTTTTTACTGAATCTATCATGCCATCCTCGGCCAGAATTTTGGCTATGATTTCCTGGCATACAATTATTAGTATCCGAAAACTGAATTTGTGTTTTAGATTCGTGTTTTCCCAACCAATTGAAACAAAAATTTGACTTAGAACTGCAATTGCACTTAAAAAAATCACACACCAAATGCGATATATTTAAGTCATTGAGTTTTTGAATTATCGCCTTTGCATGGCCCTGAAAGTACAAGTACACAGACGATCAACCCTTGTTGATCGTCTGTGTACTTGTACTTGTTGGAGCATGTTGAAATTTTAATTGTTTACAATACGGATTGATACAATAAGAGTGGAATATCTATGTACAATAGCCATATACGATATGGAATGGAATATCTATGTACAGTATCCATATACAATATATACGGATGTTAATCTACAATATGGAATCTATATGTCTACAATATGGATGTTCAGTTTGTCTTCTGAATTGCATTTGCCTAGCTCTCTTCATTTTGCAGTTAGCATGTTAACTTATTCGAACAACCAGAAAGACAGACTTCCTCTGAATGGATTTTCCTCAAAATTTGATAAAAATCTTCAAATTTGGTTTGTAAAAACAAAACAAAATTTATTTTTTGGCGTATACATTTACTATTTGACATAAACAACCGTTTAGCTTAAGGCATCCGGCTAGGTTGAAAAATGAATTTGGATGAAAATTCACATTTTTATTATTTCTTAATTTTTATTTATTTATTTTTTGCTGCTTCAAAGAATATTTACTTTTTTTGTTTTCATCGATATCTTTAATTTATCCCTAGGTCCATTAAATACCAAGTTATAACAAAGCATTAAATGCATTTTCTGAAGAAAGAATTTTTTCATGATTCTACTATGCGAGTAGCGTCATATCCAGATATCTTAGTGAAATTTATAATTAGCACTCGTTATGTTGTGTAGAATATAATGAAAGATGGATTTGATGTTGAATGTTCTAGAAGTGGATTTATGATTGTTTAATGCAAATATTCTTGAAAAAAAAATTCCAAAATTTCTTAGATAATTTTCATATATTACTCACAAAATTTTTATTTTTGAATATAATTTTTAAATAGTAATTAGTTGCATTCTAAGATACGTTACACATGTAATGAAAAATTGTAGCAATTTTTTTTTTCCTCTAGAACAATCCTAGATTTTGTAAATAAATGCTAAAATTTATATCAAAATACACTTATTCTTCAAAAGCTACACGTATATATAAATAATTTCATCCTTATATTAATAAAAAACATCATATAAACATTAAAATAATTGTGGGGGTTTTTTATAGAAAAAAAAATCCTCAAAATCCTCAGCGGCTCAAAATTACGAAGTCCGTCCTAAAATGCCCTAGTGTTGCTTTGAAAAAAAAAAAAAAAGGACGCTAATATAACTAAACTAAAACATTCTTGAGTTATCTTTATCATAAACAGAAGACAAAATATCAAAAATGTGTTTTTCTCGGACTTGGAAATATCTGAGAAGTGAAAATTTGTCAACATTTCGAGTTCGATTATTTTTTCACGATTGCAATAATTTCTGAATACTTCGTATACGAGAAAGTAAATATGGTTATATGAATTTAAACTTACTATTAAATAATATAATGAATTTGTATTTATAAAGGGTTTGGTTTGATGGAATTTATTGGCGCAAGAACCATTTTTGATTAAACTAAGGCAAATATATGGTGAGAGTTAATTTTACTTTAAAAGTTTGTTTCTAAATTGTGTCCTTTTCCGGGGACCTATCAACCTGTAAAATCTACTAATAGTAGTCACATGGTAAAATGCAATCTAAGCAGTATTTAAGAATTAGATCTAAAAGTAAAAGCCAATCATTTTTAAAAAGGTAAAAAGATGGGGATAGAGAACTTTAGGGAAAATGCCTTTTAATTTGATGTGGAGGAATGAAAGCAGCGAATGCGTTCATTATTAAATTGTGGACATTCTATTAAAATGTGAAGAATCGTCATAGGGCACTTACATACTGTACATCAGGGTGCGTATTCCCCCAACAACAATTTTTTTTTTTTTTTTTGTGAGCATTGTGCGTCCAATTCTTAATATGATAAGAATTCTATCATTTTTCTACTAGGCGAACAAGGTCAATAGATGATTAGATGTTTTAAGTTTATTTGCCTCTGTAAGATTACCCTGGATTTGCCATTTTAATTGCTGACTAGATTTAACAGGTTTTTTATATCTTTTAATGGAAGTACTCATTGAAGTTTTATTTTCTCGTAAAACCAATCTTTGATATGAGCTACAACTACAGATATACGATCACATACAAATTTAATTTATTTAAGTCCTTATTTGTTTGATTTATCGTGTTTGTTTGCATCAGAAAGTACAGATCGACAAAAGGTCAATCTCTTGACGGCGTGGTGGTAATTTCATAAGCCATATAACAACCTCCGGACTAGAGTGATCACTTTTGTCTTGTGGTTATGTTACTCAGCTATGAACCCTACCGTTGCGAGTTCAAACCTCAAACAAGAACATTGGTGACCCGGACATGACGTGAACACGAAACCAGATAGCAAGCACAACGGATTTAATTCTAAATTCGATATGGTTCTGCCTTTCAGATTCTAAACTAGTGCACCAAATTTCATCTATTATGTTATCGCGTGCGCTGTTATCGAGATTAAAAAAAATCTATAAAGACCTTTTACCGGATTTTATGTATCTAACTTGAGAAAATAACATTTAAAGATGTAAAATAGAATTAGAACATATATAGATGCAAAAATAAAAATCAGTGTAAGTTCTCAAAAATTGAATTTGATACAAAAAATGATTTTATAAAGAAAACTGTTGAAGCATTAAGAATATTAAGTTAAAAAAAAATCAGCTTTTTCCGTAGTTGTCTACCATAAAATAACTCTGTTTTCTTATTTAACAAATAAATAAATTTGTAAAAAGAAAGTCCATGAATTATTAACTATTAGGATAATATTAATATCCTGTACTATACGAGACCTTTTCTTTTTAAGATGATGCTTTTAGAGAGCAGAATATTCTTTGTGGTTAAGTTCGCAACTCACATAAATATACCGAATATGAAAATAAATAAATAAAAATATAGGAGAGAGCTCATTTTTCTCATTCTTTCAGTTTGATTTATTGCAGCTTGGATAAAGAATACATAATTCTAAAATGCTAGTTTACAACCCCATGCAAGTGAAATAACATAGATGTAAACATTTTTGGAAAGAGCTGTGTGACACCAAAAAGCACAAAAGTCATTTATTTAATCCTATATGAATTTCAGAGCCATTGAAAGAAATAAACGGTGATTTTGACAATTCAATATATACTTTCTGATTAATGTCTAGGCGATTCTTTTATGGACTATATCGGAATTAAGAAACCGAAGCAGTGGTGGATTTCCATCTAGGCAGTTACCTAGCTCCACAAGCAAGCCGATTAATAAAATTTTATTTTCTGAACAAACAAAATAAATGCATTTGCGGAAAATACAAATTCTATAAATTATCAAATATTAGCATAATATTAACACGTTATCAGCTTGCAAAATTGATCCGGTTCTATATGTTTTATTACATTCCTTTAATTGTTACAGATGTAGGAAGTTAAAATATATATATAAAAATCTGTTGTAAATTAGAGAGGAAAAGAAAGGTTTCAACTTACTTGAATCCAGCCCTTGCTATCATAACGATCAGGTCAGTCGACTTTATTCTAAGGCCTCTTTACAAAGCGTGATTACCATTGAGAGCATCTCATATCTGGTGATGAGAAGCTTTTGGAATGGCGGTTAGTTCTTCCCGCCTTAATGGGTACAAAAATGGTGTATGGTCAGCTACCCCTTACTAATAAAGAGACTTCCTCTTATAGGTGAGGTTGTAATGTGGCTAGTGATGGCCCTTAGGACTCAATCTTAGTTTCCGCCAATGCCGTCACGGTGATCCGGTCATTCAGAGTTTCCCGTGTACCTTCGAGGCGGGTCGGTGTAGCCGTTGATGGCTAAAAAGCGAGATTTTCCTTTTGATGATTCTCTAAAGTTGCGCAAGGAAAAAGAAATATTTCCAATACAGCAGTCCTTTTATATTGTAATGAAATTTGCTCTAACTTGGCAAAAACTGAATGGCTCAGTGATAGAATGCTACGAACTGAAAGCTATAGTTCGCAAGTGCGTATCTGACTGCAGGCAAATTGCTTACAAATTGTTTTGACATTGATTTACTTTCTATTGTTTATCGTTTGTTCTAGAATGTTCTTATAATTTCTGTCTTTCTAAATCTTGAAGATTCGAGTCATTTCTTCTTGTGGATAAAAACAAATGTAAAGCTTCCTTCCTTGAATAGAGTCTCAAGTTGAGAATAGTGAGTGCAATCTGACTTTAGCTAACATACGTTTTATCTACGCGAAAATATACATCACAGAGTTTATTTATATTTGTCAAAGGGTTAGTTACATCCTTTGAAAACTGTGATTAATGATGATAAAATAAAATCATATTTCTAAGTTAAGTATAAATATAGTTTTGTTATTGAGCATAAATAGCAGCGAATGAATGAATCACCCCAACATTGTTTTCAAGAGATGGATAGAAATAAACCAACTTTTTTTCTGAATAAATAAATTATTTATAAAAAAACTTTTTGCTGCATCGGAGACGCTTCTTTCATTTGTGGCTTTTGTATCAAACGCTTTACGTCATGAGGAGGCTTTTTCGGTGCATTTCGCAGGCCTGGTTTTATTGTATGGGGCGCCATCATAAAGCCGTTCTCCTGTCACTAGCAATTCTGCTTCGGAACCCATATATCACAAACTAAAAATGACCCATCGGATGATTTATGTTCAGAGAGATGGCAAGGAGGCAGACGAATTCGTTTTTCAACGGAAAAGGAAAGATAAAACAGCGAAAATGATGAATAGATGGCGAATATATTCTTCGTTATCCATCATTCGCATTGAATTGCATTTAAAAGATAAATTTTCTGTGATATGAATAATAATACTATAAAAATATTTTTTATCCTCCCTGGGATTTTTTACTTTTTCGTATATGAAGTATAAAGAAAGTATTGTAAACATCAGAAAATTCAAATTCGATGTTTTGACGAATTAAAATAATTAAAAAATGCTTTGAGCTAGACGTTTGAAATTTGGTACACGATTTTTTTGCAGATTTCAAGCAAAATCTGTTTAGAGGAAGTTCGCCTGTCGGTTTTCGAATATATGTTAACCCGATAACTACAAAATTAAGAGAATTAGATAGAAAAAATACGGCACACAGATTTAACATCTATTCTGTTGACACCTATTAAAAATTGGGCCAAAACCAAGTACGGGTTGACTGTCTGAAGGCCTGCACTTTCAGAAGTATAAAAACTTTAATTCAAAAATGGAATGACTTAACTGTATCGAATTTGGTATGTGATTTTGTGACTACAATTGTAGTTATAAGTCAAATTTTTGTTTCAATCGATTGGGAAAAACGCATCAGAAACATAAATTGGATTTTCGGGTGATATTAACCGTATGCCAGGGAATAATCTCTAAAAAAACTTGCCAAGGATCACATGATAGATTCAGTAAAAAGGCTAAATTGAAGCCAAAGATTAATATTTCGTAACTATTGTACACGAATGCCATGCAAGGTGTTCTCTGTGATACCTTTATTTGAGGGTATGCAGAAAATTTTAAATTATTAATTACATTATGATGAATTAAGTTAAAGACTATATGTGACATTCTAAAAATTGGGAACAAAATGCTGGAATTCATTCGTTTTCTTAGATTTTCAGGGAGAATATCAGTTGTAGGATTGAAGAATTTCAAAATATAGTCCTATACGCTTAACCCTTTGTATACCAACGGTATTTAAAGTACCTTTTAAATAAGGCTGGTAAAAGTACCTTTTAAATTTGGCTTCGCACTATTGCTATTTTTTTCCCTGATGGTATTCGAAAGAAATAAAGCAATCAAAGAATTAGTAATTAAATTAATCAAGTTATTTTAATTAACTTTAAAAGTTTTTTTCTCTCTTTCTTACCTTTATTTTCTAAAAAACTTATCTAAAGATGAAAAAAATAATAAAAAATTAATGTTTAAATAATCTGGTAAATAAAGGGTTAAATTTTAGTGATTTCCTTTTTTTTTTTTTCCCTCCCCTTTTCTTTTCCTTTTCTTTCTTCCTTTTTTTTTCTTACAAATTTCTGTTAATGCTTTCTAAAAGTATATTATTATTCGGAATCTGACTCGTTTTGTTTTTTGGTGTTCGTATGTGTTTGTCATTTAAATATTGAAATAAATTTTTGTATGTGTGAAAAAAACTTTATTTCCCTAACATTTGTTCGGACTTGAATGATCATTAAAATAAGAGGCCACCTGTTTGCGCATTCAGTAGTTTAACACCTGCTTTCTACTGTTTACTTTAGAATATATAAATATTTGCTCATGTATTTAATAAATTATCAGCTAATTTCTGAAATAAATTCGTTTTCATAGATTAAGAAAAAATCTCATTTTATTCTTAAAATAATAATAATAATAAAAAAAAAACTTCTAACGATTTTAAGATAACAATACATAGCCGACTCGATAATTCGATTTATATACACTAAAAAAGATTATTTAAGTCTAAAAACAGGGATCTGTTTAATTTATATTCTTTATTTACGGTGATAGATTGCAAAACTAAGTTCCAAAATAGAATATCATTTGTTAGCAAAAGACGAATGACAAGAAAATATAAAGTGGCAAGTATTAAAAGACCTTTAAAAATATCTTTGTTATTAAAACATCTTCATGTGCTTTAAATTTATTGAATAGCACTTTACTCTTTCTTGTCATCAAAAGAAACTTGGAAGCTTGATTAATGAAAGAATTCGGCCATTGTAGATTTAACAAATGTTGATTAAAAAACAATCAGTAAGGATGAAAAGTACTTTCTCGACTACTCAGCTGCCATAAAACTGATAAATGCATACAAGAATATGCTATCTTCAATGCTGGCAAACTGTCAGACTTAAAAAGGTTTAAAACAGCAAGCAAATTACTCACGCAATACTTAAATATAAAAATAAATAAAAAATAAAATTATTTATGCCATAGCTGTTAAATATAAAACCCAGGAAATACTTCAATGAATATGAAACACGATTTAAAGGTATTAAAACAATTCTTTTACTATTACAAAGAACTAATACGATTATATATGTAGAGAGAGGGAGAATGTTTTGTGAATTCGGTTGTGAATAATGTTAGAGTCATTTATTTTTATCTTCTGCCAATAATTTTTGTTTGCAAAGTTCTATAATTTTCACTATTGGGAAATGTTATTCATGTATTGATATTCTGATTTTTCTTCTTCGATGGAAAATCGCACTCATCGAGCCATATCTAAAAAAATTATTTGTGTTAATTGGTTGAATTTCATTTTGCATGGGTGCAGAGGATATCAGAATCCAATGGATATTGCTGAGCAGAAATCATTCTGAAAAGTTTTCGGAACTGACTTTTTCTTTCCTTGTTTTTAATTAAATTTTCTTCTAAAAAGCATTTTATCACATAGCTATATCAGAATGGGTTAATTGTTTAACTTCTACTATGAGGAAAAATAAAAAAATTTCAAATGCTGTTTGTTGTTGTTGTTGTTTTATATTTTTTTTACAATTATGAGTCATTAAAATAATAAAAGAACATAGAGAAGTAAGCAAGCAAAGATTAAAACCAAACAATTTTTAAAAGGCCCTCAAAATGGAAAAAAAAATGACAGCCGGTTATTTTGGTTCTGAATTTATCCGAAAATTTTCTGATGTATGAACATTTCTGTGACACGCTTTATCACTGACATTTTACATTTTCATTTTTATTGAAAAATAAAATTGATTCTTATAAATAAAATTTCCGTAGTTGTTTTCTTAAAGGTCAGGCTATACATACAGTGGCTAAAACAATTGAGAGTACGCTTTACTTTTACTTGATAAATCCGATTTTCAATATAAATAACACATTACCGAGAAGTGCAAATATGTTTTTATTTTTACACATAACAATTGGCTTAATTTAATAAAGAAAAATCAACTAAAAACTTCTCAATTGGAAAATTTCAGAAGCATTTTAAATAAGCATACTCAGATATTTGCCTCAAAAAATTGAGAGTACACCAATGAAATTTTTGTAATATTTCGCATAAAAAGAAAGTGTTAATATTTAATTGCATGGGTTTTATAATAACCCTTAAACGTCGTGGTACCGATTCGACCTATTTTTGGTGGTATCTAAAGATATTTTACTCCATTCATCTTGCAGCACTTGTTTCAAATGGGTTTTGTTCCCAATTTTGTGCTTTTGAACCTCTATTTCGAGTGTTGCCCACAGATATTCAATGGCATTGATGTCGGAGTACTGAGATAGTGTGTGTAACTGCTGTTTACAATGAAAAAGACACCACATTTTGATGTTACCTGCATTTTGTTTGGGGTCGTTGTCCTGTTGGAAAATGGAGAGATTGCTGCGACCATATGGGTCATCAAACTTGTGGCAGAAACTTCTCAAACCATTGGCAAAAGTGTAAGTGCCGAAACTGTGCGAAATGCCATTAGACAAGCTGGATATAAAAGTTGCATTGTTAGAGAGAAACCGTTCATCGGCTTGCAAATTCAGAAAAAGGATCTGAAGTTTGCAAAAACTCATCAATTGAAGACCAATAACCTTTGGAAGGAAGCTATATTTAGTAATGAAAGAAAACAATATTTTTGCAGTGACAACCATCGCATTGTATGGAGAAAGCCTAATACTGCTTTCGATCCAAAAACATTTTCGTCCTACAGTTAAACATGATGGTGACTCCGTCATGATTTGAGGTTGCAGGGCTTCATCCGGGGTAGGAAATTTATTTTTTATAGATGGCATTATAAACGATATAGTTTACTCGGATATACTTCGTAACAACCTAAAGGAAAGTGCTATACATTTGGGTTTAGATGGGAATTCATTTTCCAGTAGGACAACGACCCCAAACAGAATGTTCCTAACGTCAAAATGTGGTGTCTTTTTCATTGTAAACAGCAGTTACACACACTATCTCAGTACTCCGACATCAATGCCATTGAATATCTGTGGGCAACACTCGAAATAGAGGTTCAAAAGCACAAAATTGGGAACAAAACCCATTTGAAACAAGTGCTGCAAGATGAATGGAGTAAAATATCTTTAGATACCACCAAAAATAGGTCGAATCGGTACCACGACGTTTAAGGGTTATTATAAAACCCATGCAATTAAATATTAACACTTTCTTTTTATGCGAAATATTACAAAAATTTCATTGGTGTACTCTCAATTTTTTGAGGCAAATATCTGAGTATGCTTATTTAAAATGCTTCTGAAATTCTTCAGTGTAGAAGTTTTTCATTGTTTTTTCTTTATTAAATTAAGCCAATTGTTATGTGTAAAAATAACAACATATTTGCACTTCTCGGTAATGTGTTATTTATATTGAAAGTCGGATCTATCAAGTAAAAGTAAGGTGTACTTTCAATTTTTTGAGCCACTGTACATCGAGTTATTATAATTCATCTGCAAGATTATGAATGGAGGTTATGGTGATGATTAAGAGTTAAAAATTACATATTGAAGGAATTTCAAAGCATTTTTGTCTACTGTGCAGGGAAAAAGGGACAAAAAGTTCTTGAGGGTATGACTGAAAATTGTAAACCAATTCTGATAAAATAAATTTTATTACTCTGAAGACATTGATCCTAAATAGCTAATGCTATTTAAAATATAACATTCCAGCGAAATTTATAATTTTCAGCGGAGTTAAAACTATCCTCATATATTTGCTTTGCGTCGTTATTGGATTTGCAAATTCCTTCTGTTTCGGCATCAAGCAACTTAGGCATTTGACAACCATTTGGCTGGAATATTTATTTAGTTAGAATTTATGAAAACTACCAATAGACCAACAATGTACACACTGTATTCTTTACACTACAAATCATATTTGGAAACATATATTTTATGTTTAAAATCATAAACATATAAAGAAAAAAATAATACATGCAAGTACTAAAATACCTTTTTTAGTCAGGAATTTCACTTTCAACTTAAAATATGAAATTTTGTGGACTTTTTAAACCAAAAGATTAAACGTTTGATGAGTAGGTTAGTTATTTGTAATATCTTTTGTAAGTAACCAGGTGGTTTTCTAATATTATTTTGCAGCTTCATTAATTTGCTAATCGAATTTATTTTATTTATATTAACGTCCCATTTTAAAGCCACACTAGGACTGTTTTGGGACGGACCTCGTAATCTTGAACCGAGATCGGAAGAGGTTCTCGTATCTCGGTTCCTAATGAACGAATCGTTAAAATTCTCGAAATTTCCAGCATTATCTGTTTTGTCGCCAAGCTCTGGGATCACTGGTTCGGCACATGAGCAGCATCCAAACAGATGATTGTAAATCAGTCTTTCCAGTGATAGAACTCACCGTGTTGGGAAGCAGCATTACAGGCTTGTATCAATAGATGGCTTGATTTACCCTTTAAACTTACGATCTCGTTGCTAATTTTTATATATGAAATGAAAATTAAATATGGGATTGTAAACTTCATAATTTATTTACATATTTTTATTGCATAATAGCAAAAGTAACAAAAGTGATTTTAAGAGTTGAAGCTTGCACTTTTTTTAATATTTAATGCTGATTCATTATATTCTCTCTTCAATGACCAGTTGGAGGTTATTGCTAATATTTTATTTACCGTTTTTTTTTATTTCGTATTTACTACCGCATTTTTTCTATCAATGGATTACTATTTGTTTCAATTCGGTTTTGGAGACTAATTTTGATTTGTGTTTCCAGGAATATTGTATATAAAGAAAATCCTACTAAAAACAAAACAATAAAACAAAAATTAGCGCTCGAGGGAGAATTGAAAGATGGAGGGCGAGACAAGAATTTTTATGAAATCAAATCTCAGATATTGCTAAAACGATAACAGCCCGTCTAGACGTGGCACATCTTTTAGTAATAAAAGAAAATAAAGAGAAATTTTTAAAATCAATGGCAATTAGTCATTTTTTTTAATGTCATTTAAACCTCGCTAAGGACGGAAGTTATCAATCTTTTTTTTTTTTTTTTCTTGTCTCATTTTTCACTATTTCGTAATTTTTCATGCAGAGCGGCATGAAAATTTTTATTTATTTGTTTTTTTAAAACCATATTGAATTAAAATGAATATCACATGAAAAGAATTCTTAAATATGCTGAAAAATTAAAATTATTATAAATATGATTAAAAGTTCGATTCGTTTAGAACACTTCTTTATAATAACGATTTGTATTTTAACGATTTTGTTTTGAACTCCAAACTTTTTAATGAAATTTTGGAACATAATTAAAATTTTTTAATTTTATAATGAGAATTTTTTCAGTAGTATATATAACTTAATAAAAGTTCATAAAATATTTTAAGAGAAAAATTTTTTTAGAAATCAATAATAATAATAAAAAGAAGTTATAAAATTTTCGTACATTTTAAAGAAATCTAATCATATTAATAATTATCGTGATATTTCTATCAATCAGTATTTAATAGGATACCCTACAGCTCTCACAACAGCTTTTAAATTTATAAACGTAGAATTCATTATTTTTTAAAAAATTATTTTATGTATTTATTTGCTATTTCTGTATCAATATTCCTTTTTTCTTCTTTGATTACTAATTTTAATTCGCTTTTTATATTAACGTTATGTATTCGTATTCTAACTTCTAGTTCTGTACAAATATGTTAAATTGAGTTTAAACCCAACAATTGAGGTGCGTTTTTAGATTTTAAGGGCATAGATAAACATCGATAAGACACTAGATACCAAACATAAATACCTATAAGATACCAGAGGTAAACTGATAAAAAAAACTCTTTCCAATAGCCAAATTAATAATTTAAATTTTTTTTAAATACTTAAAAGAGCTTGATTCATCATTCCATTAAAAAATACTAAATTTTCTTGTCTTAATACTGACATGCACTTCTGCACAAGAATCATTGCCATGGTTTACTGTTCCAACTAAGTTTTTCGAATCAAACTCTTTGTCTTTTCCTTCTACATACATCTACACCTATCGAAAATTAAATTTTTAAAATTGGTTTCATTTGCAAATAAAATGTGATTCCAGTTTATTTATCATTGATTTTCCGAAGAAACGCCTAGCTTTTTATTTCTTTCTTTAAAAATATTCCTCTGAGCTGAACGTCCATGTAATCCAGTTGATCTATGTACTCGTCAGATGAAATTAAAGGAAACATTTTGGTAAACTCTATAGAATTTTTTTATAGCATTCAAACGTGAGTCTTCCGTATTTTTTAAACAATAAATCTATTATTACTTTGCTGGATGATGCTTTCTTACCTAATTTTCATTTCGATTCTCTTCTTTGTTATATTTTATCACATACAGTATTATAGAACGGGATAAATGAACTAATTTAGCGACATGCTGAATAGATTTATCTCTATTAAAAAGGAAAAAAATAATTTATAGCGAGCTATTTATTATTTCCTTAAAAATATGATCATTTTAAAATCTATACTTATAATAAAGCTCAATGTGTGTGTGTTGGCGCTCTACAGACCAGACCATTCAACCTACAGCTACCACATTTGGCACGTGTATACCATGGAGGCCGGGAATGTGCACCTGGGGGTTATTTTTTCGAATTTTTAAATAGAATTTTATTTATTTAAAAATGAAGCGAAATTTTGGCGTGTTTCTGCTACAACTTCCGAAAATATTACCGCACAAAAAAGATTTTTACATCAAGTTAAAGATAAAAAATTTATCTTTTAAATGATACTACTGTTTTAATCTTAAAATTAAATATCTATTTTTAATGAATTTTCAAATAAATATTTTAACTATGTTTTTCAATAATTTTTTTCTTCAAAAATAAAAATGAGGATTAAGCACGTTTCGCATTCATGAGCAAAAAATAGCTTTTTTCAAAGTGTTGCCATCACATTGATTAAAGCTCTAACTGAAAATAAATTAAATCTTTTTGGAAATGAAATCTGCAAAAATATAATTTTCGGCACGTGTCTGTAGGAAATGAAACAAATATGAAATATTATTTTTTCTAAAAAATAAATTCAAGAAAAATTATTTTATGATCTTTTACACTCTCTATACAGGGTGTTTATTCAGTCCCGGATCCATTTTGATATTTAATGACTCATAAAATAATGAAGATATAAACAAACGTATGGCATTTATTGATATAATAACTCATATATTTTCCTTTTCAGGTTTGAATATATTTACTTTTGTAAATATCGTCTGCGCGTGTTTTTAATTTCAGATAATTTCATTTTCCAGTCTAAATATCTGTGCTTTTCTAAATATCGTCTGCTTATTAATTGCATTTTTCTCACTTTTGTTTGTGGCAACTATTGAAATGTTATGTTTACTTTTGATGTGTTTCTTCTATGTAGTACTTTTGTATGTGATGTTTTATTCGAGCGGTTATTAAGGAGAATGCATACACCACAAGAGAAAGCACAGATTTTATGGTGGTCATAGAGTTAATTTCCAATCAACTAAATCACTGACTTTTAAGAGTTAATTTCAAATCACTTAAACTGACTGATTTATGAAGATTTGAATATCACTATTCAATAAAAAAAGGATAATTTTAGATTTTTCATCGATCGTTTCAAAGAAAATACGCCAATAAGCGCGCAGGTTTTTGAAGATTAATTGGCCTAAGATTATGAAAATGGTGAGTTTTTCTAAATTTTTAACATTTAAAACTTCATAAATAAGTCTTAGTTGATCGTGGAAAATAGAAACATTCATTCATTTATTTAAAATTTGGTGTGTCCAGAATATTTATCAGAATATGATACCTTACTGCATTAAATTTAGACTTCATAATTTTTGAAATATATTTATAAGCAGGAACAAAATATTATTATTGATTTCATTCCAATCCTTTTGAAAGCAAAACTAAAAACTGAATTTTATACTGAATCTCAGAAATTTTTGTTCAATTATTGTTTGAGCTATTACATAAACTAAAGAAAAATATTTTGTAGTTAACATAAGACTTAAATACCGAGCGATTCTGTTTGCAATACTCATATTCAATAATAATAATAATTAATAAATAACAATAAAGATGATTAATAAAATAAAACGCTTGGTTTTATTAAAAAATATCTTAATATTAATTGCAATTTCGTCATTTACATTTTTAATTAAAGTTGAAGTTTTACCGGAAATGGCAACAAATTAGCAAAATATATTTAGTAAATTGAACGAAACGATCTAAACAATATAAGTTTGGTATGACTATCAAAATTTGAAGATTAAAAATGTTTTGTTTAAGAATCCTTTAAGAGACCAGTTACTTAAAATATTTAATTGAAAATTGTAGCGAGCGGTAATACTGGCGAACCGGCTGGTAGCCAAAGGCGGCTAGTAATAAATAAAGCACAGAGAAATAAGCAAGTAAATATTAATGCCAAACAATTTTTAAAATTTCATCAAAATGTGAAAACAAAAGAAAAGTTCAGACGACAATTTTAGCTACAAATTCAGGCGAAAACTTTTCGATGTATCAATAATTTTTGTGACTAATTTTATCTCTGCCATCTTGCATTCTATTTTTTTGTTTAAAATAAAAAAAAAATCAATTTTTTTTTCAGATATAAAAAAAGTCATAGGGAGATTGTCTGAAAAAATGAAGAACTTTAAATTCGAATTTTTTATGCTAAAATACTTTTTCTTCATATTTAAAAAAGCTACAAACAGTTTTGGGGGCCATTGTCTATGCTTCATTCCTGAGCACTCGCCGAATAGTTTCAGGTGAAATAATTAATCAACTCTGTAAATGGATGTATTACCTTTTCTTGTCTTGTTTTCGATTTTTTTCTTCTCTTTTAAGCGTTTTATTATAAAGCACTGCAAGATGGGATAAACTGATTAATTTAACAGTATGCTGAATTGATATTTTACAATTATTATGTCATAAATTATCACTTTTCTAAGGCTTTATTAGTTTCATATGATTAAGAGCCGTTTTAAAATAATAAATATAACATACAGAAGTAATTAAGTATAGATTTTAAATAACGCTGAAATACAAAAAGTTAAAAAAAAAGTGACAAACACTGATTTTTGTTATAAATTCATCCGAGAATTTATAACAAAACACTTTTGTGGCACATTTTATCTCTGCCTTCTTGCATTTTTATTTTTATTAAAAAGATAAACAAATAAAATAAAATTGATTTTTTTCTGATATGTATGAAAAAATCATGTTGGAGAATCATACTACATGCATGCATGCTACAATGCTTTTCCTTAACTTTTAAAAGAACACGAATACCTTTAGGAACCATTGAAAAAATTATTTTCAGTTCCTTCTTTCTTTTATTTATTTTTTTCCAACTTATTCT
>JAPMOR010039662.1:313652-351971 GCA_026543865.1 Argiope aurantia | reverse complement strand
TATATATATATATATATATATATAATTTTTGTTTTTATTTTTGATTTTGCTATTGTACATTAAACGATATGGAAGCAAGAGCTCATATTATCAATATGTCTTAAAAAGAACAAAACATTACTATCGTCACAAAAGGTATTTTATTCACTCTGTAAAATGTCTTTCTTTTTTTTTTTTACTTTCTAACATGCAAAGTATAAAAAGAGAAAATATTATAATCCTCAAAATTAATGAAATCGAGATTTTGATAGATCTCCATGTTTCAGAATTCTCCGAATTTGAAAAATATATACTTGGAATATATATATCTAGCTACGAAAATGGTAACTGAAAAATGTTTTAAACAAGACGAGTAAAATTTTGATATATTCTTTACACCAAAATTATAGAATCCATTTAGAGAAATTCTGCATGTTTAGGAATATAAGTTAACGCAATAACTACTAAACGAAAACTGAACGAATAATGTTTACTACACATATTTATAATTGAAAGTACAGATATGTATCGATTGGAATGGAATCTGTCAAAAAATGGAAGTCTGCCGTTTTGTACATTTCCATATATGTAAACGCGAGAATTCAAAAATAAGTATATGAAATTTGGTCCACAATTTTAGAATTAAAAGAATAGATTTTTATAAATTTTGGTAGAAATGTGTCAAAGGTTTGATCGTTCGATGGTCTGTACTACCGCCTGTATGGGAATGTTCTAAGTCATAAATGTAAAAATCTAAATATATGTAATTTGGTATGTGATCTTGTGGTTCTGTGTCAAATTTGTGTTGTAAATCTTGTGTGCAGTTTTGTGTCGAATCTGATTTCAAGTGGTCGGATAAAAGACGATCAAAACACACATTCGGTTTCCTGGTACTTGTATACTCACTGAATCTTGACAATTAATAATCGAAGATTGCACATTAGTACTCTTCTGTAATTATTGTTCTCCAATGGCATGCGTTTAATAATACACAAGTACATTGATTAGAGAGAATGCGGGAAATTTTCTGGGTGACTACTCCCGCTCTTGTTTTTGAGTTAAGGTGTAAAATTATTGAATGCACAAATAACTGAAAATGATCAATTCGTTTCCATAAGTAAAATCTTTCTGTATTTTATCAATGTTTCCGAAAACCATATGACAAACCTTTAATTTTAGAATCCATATTAGAAATTTTCTTTAAAAATGGCTCCACAGCAATTCCATACCTTTCATATAAGGCGCTTCATTTGCCCTGCAAATTTTTTGGCTCGTTAGCATGAAATCGTCTGCCCGTCTATATTTCCTCGTGGCAACAACGGCCAAACCGATCGATGGCGGATTCTGCGTCTTCCACTACCGACCTTAGTTACCAAACGGCAAGTCCCCAGAACGTTCGTCGGAGGTCATTCAACAACACAGTGGTAAGTTTCTTCTTTACGGGTACATGCACACATTTACAAACAAAATGGGAAAATAATGAAAAGAATATCACATAACATTTCAAGTATGGAACTTTTTGAGGGCTTTATTTATATTACTTCAAAATAATATGCATAAGTTTAGATATCAATAGAAAATACAGGAATAAGTTTTATTTTGACATTCGTTTCGTAAACGAAAAACCAATAGTATCCGTTAATATTAGTAGAATTCTTTTTGAGAAGATTCTTTTTATTTTTTATTTAATGAAAACGATTTTTCTAGAAATTTATTATTCTGTTTTCGTTATATACCAAATTTATATTTTGATAATATTCTTAGTTCTAGTACAATAGTTACAATAAATTGATGGTTTTTATTAATAATTTTTATGTTACAGTTTATCTTACTATGTTTAATATATTATTATCATTAATTTAGTAAGTTTAGAAATTATTCTTTATTCACTTAATCATATAAAGTTACAGAAAGTCGAAATTTTAAAGAATTAAGTTAAATTTTTAAGTAATATTTCGTATGATTTACTTTTTAAGGTCATAAATTTATAAGTAATATTTTTTGTTATGAAAATAACATTTCGGAATTTGAAATAATTTTTTTATTTTCGAAATTTGTTTTATATTAAATTCATGTGATTTGAGGAGAATGTCAGATTTCAAATTCCATTTAATAGAATTAAAGTGCAATTTATTTTCTAAGAAATTCAGAAAGAATTTCTTAATTTTTTTATATTTTCGTAATTAGTTTTATATTAAATTCAGGAGATTTGACAAGTTTCAAATTTAAAATTCCATTTCATAAAGCTAAAGCACAATTTATTTTTAAGAAATTAAATTTATGGTAAAATAATTATTGTTTTATATTTTTCGATGGTTTTGCAAGTAAATGATGTTCTAAATTATTCTTTGTCTTAAAACACCGAGCTTCATAATGAAATATTTTGATAATTTAACATATTATTCATAAATATGAGTAAATAAATAAAAATTAATATTTTTTTAAGTAAGGAATCGGCAAAATTTAGTATCGCAGTGAATGCAAGTGAAAAGTATTTTTCACTTTTATTACAATTTTTAAAGTTGCATATTCATGCAACTTTTCATGAAAATCCTCCTTTTATTTTTATCCTTTAATTTTATGCAGTCTTAATCATTTTATTTGAAATTACTATTTTATTATGGTGAATCTTATGTATATTTAATTTATTTTGTTTTTTAATTTGCATGAAATCTACTCTTTTATAAATAATAAAATCGAATGCGTATCTGTGTATGCCTGCTTACTCGTTTGCGTTTCGATAAAAAATTCAGCTTGAATATATTTTGGATGGTGAAAATAATCAATTAGTATAATTTTTTCCAAATATGCAATTAACTAAAAAATTCACGAAAATCTTTGGGGAGTAAATATTATTAATACAAGAAATGTTTTTTATATCTTCCTATAATTCAAAATTCATCCTCTCAAAAATACTACAGTAGTTATCAAGCAATCTTTTGTGCAATTGCTGCAATTTTTAAAAGTACTTTATGTCAGTATTAAATTTTTGATTAAACAGTTTTCTTTCGTATTAAAAATCGGAATCAAGATAATTTTTATAAATTTTTCTGATATTAATTTCAAAAATGCTTAAAATCTCATTTTAACTTGCTATGGACAGATGCGGAAAGTAATTCTTGGTCAGCTCGACTTTGTAGTTAAAGAAAATTGTTTTATTTGCTTCACAGCGTTGAATCCTTATTTTATTTTTAACTCTTTTTGATGTTTATTTTAGAATCGGAAAGTTGTATTTCTTCTAACTGCGCAGTATTTGCAATTCACTTTTAACCTGATGCATAGTTTTGATTACTTTAGAATGAATGAAATCGATTCATGTGACTTCACAGTCACACGCAAAAGTAATTTTACGTCATCTAAAATCTCGCCACAAGGTCTTAAAATTTTTTTTCTGCTGCAAGATGCTGAACAGATTTTAAAATTAAAACTTTGTGTTCCATCTAGCGCTTATATATAAGCTTAAATTCATTTTATTAAAAACTTTTTTAAGATAAGTTACTTTCAATAATTAAGTGAAATAATATTTAATTAAAAAAATTCTTAAATGATTAGAGGAAATCATTCGTCAAGTACGTTATTTCAATTCTGATTAAAAATACTAGTTCATAAATATTTTTATTCTTTTGTAAAGTGGCAACAAAAATATAATCCAATATTTAATTAAAAGTTCCATATCTTTAGTATTAAAGTCCTTAATTTCCAATAGGCCGAATTTAACTCCTTTACATAAAATAAATCAATTACCATTTAAATAAATCAATTATCAATTAAAATAAATCAATTACTACAAATATCAATCGATATTTTAATAGTAGCAGCGAATTCAGAATTTTCATATTTTGTTAGATTTATTTTTGTATTTTTATTATTTTAATTTTAATAACATACACAATTTGTCTTCATATAATATTTAATAGAACACAAAAAAAGCAAAAGTTCATTATTGTTTGTATATATATTATTACAGCGTATTGTGATTTAAATTTCTTTAGCTATATATATTTGAAAGAAGTAGCAAACTTTTGTTGAATTATCAACAAATAAAATGTTTCATATGCGAAAAAAATGCAATGCTTTAATTGTATCAAATTTGATCTGGAATTTTGAGACTACAAGTATAGTTTTGTATCAAATTTTTGTCTCAGTTGGATGGAAAAAAAATGTCTAAAATAACAAATTCGATTTTTTATACTACTATCGTTTACTAGGGATTAATCGCCAAGGATCACAGATAGATTCAGTAAAAATGCCAAATTCATGCCAAAAGTTAATATTTCCTAACGATTGTAAGCTAATGCCATATAAGGCGTTCTCTGGCACGACAAATTTATTAGAGAGTATGCGAGAAAATTTTAAGGAGACCATTACCGCTGGTTTGAAACAATTTCTTTGCGAAGTTGGCATTTGGCATTCTACAGAATGTGTGAAATGTTACATGCATCCCCGAACAGTTTTCATTTTCCCCATATACAATTATCTGGATATTCTATAGAATACCGGCATTCATGCATTGACGATAATGTATTTAATATTGGCTCAGTATGATTACCCTTGGTCGCACGGACAGCATCTAATTTGTTCATTTCACAACCATGTAAAACGCTCTCCATATGTATCTTCAATTTATTCACTCAGTCTATAATAAATTCCAATGAAATAAAAGCACAAGAATCAATTTTGTAAGATTTATATGGTCATATTCAGACCATGCATGTGGTTATTAAACGCTTCACAGTGTCTAGCACGAAATGGATTAAAGTATGGATATTGTCTGTGAGACCAGGGAAAATCACATGTTATATACACAGAAAATACTTTGATTTCTTTACTATTGTGGTATAAAATTTTACTTCTCGTATATGAAGAAAAAAAAGCATTGTAATTGCCAAAAAATAAACATTTAGAGATTGGAAATCGACTCGAGATTTAGACGAAATTTTTCCAAGTTTCAGACTTCCGTGAATCCCCAAACACACATTTTTGGAATTATGTCAGTCGGTGAACACGAGGCTCAAAAAACGATTTGAACTAGAAGGACGAAAGATGGTATTCGATTTCCACACTACATTTGCATATTTTTGGCAAATTTTAAACGAAATCCAGTTTGTAAAAATCTGTCTATCCGGCTGTCGGTGCAGGGGTGACCTGAAACTAATGTAATAGTTTTTGGAAAAATGCTTATTTTTTTAAATGCATTGGCAATTTTTTTATAATTATAACTAATTTTTTATATCGTAACTATTCATTCATAATATGCATAAAAAACTTCAACAGTTTTGTTGATTTCAGCACCAATCTCTTTTTTTTTTTTTTTAACTTGTTGGCTGTTACAACTTGTTCCGGATCCCCGGGTTTGGAGCAAGGTGTAACAATAAAAACAACAATTAGTGAAATTACCTTCTTTTACCATTATTTTATTAATTAAAATGCATTAGATATTTCGTAAGATTATGTATGCATTAGTATTTAAAGTAAGATATGGAAAAAAATTATTTAATGAATCAATATAAAATGAGTCGACATCAGAACAGCAATTGATGCAATAAAATGATAAACGCTCATATCGCACACATTTTGTGTCCAAATTTTGCAGATTAAATACTAAACCCACTTTCTTATATGAGAATCATTGTTGTTTCTGATGTCTTTGGTTCGGAGCCTGAGTGTCCCTGACGAGAGATACGATTTCGCCGAAAAACTGATTTGATGTACGCCAAGTACAAACGTATTTCCACTGATGTGACAGCGAACTTTAAAAACGGGGTGCCAGCCCAGATGTTATCCGCATCATCTGGATGGTGTTCGAAGTTATTTGATCTGTTACCAAAATAATCTATAGTCAGAATTACTGTACGCATCTCCGAAAGCTAGAGATTTTTTTTAAAAATCGGTATTTGAGTTCAAAATCTTCTTCATCACCTCTTTTCTGTTGTTTGTTTTTATAGCAAAACTTTCATTTTTATATATATATATATATATATATATATATATATATATTCTACAAGTCAATGCTAACGAATTAAGCAAAAGATTAGATCTGGAAAACATTTATATTTGCAACCTGAAAACTTTATTTCCCTATGGTCTCAATAGTAAATTAAATGGGGAAGGTTATGCAGATTTAAACAATAATTGCATTTATTACAAATTTTTTAACATATTTAAAAATTTTCCAAATAAAGATAAGTATTCTGAAAGATTTAAAAGAGGTAAAGGAAAAGGGGGCAATTTTCAAATTATATTTGAGGAATTTCAAAATTACTGTAATCTGGAACACAATAGTGAAAACATTCACAAAATTAGGAAATACATTTTTGGTCTTAGAAATAATAAAATTAAATGGTTATTAAATAATAAATTCGGGGAATTAGTGTTTAAAAATTCGTACACAAAATGTATTATTCTAGATCTAATTAAATATAAGCTTAACATTGGAAAAAACAATTTACATTTTAATAATAAAAATAATGTTTACAAAGAATTCTGTGTGATTAAATTCTTGGATATTTACTTTGAATATCTAAAATTACCCAAAATTATACATATTAATAATATATTTTTTCCTCTATAAGATAAAACAACTGTTTCAATTGTGTTTAGTTACACTTCAACTTTAAAGAAAAAAATTTGTAATTATAATTACTTTAGCAAAAATTATTTATTGATTATTTTTTATTTGTTTATTATTATTTATTGGTTTATTTGATTTTCCTATTAACTTGATTTTAATACTTTTGTGTATGTATATATATATGGTGTTGCCGAATTCGACTGACAAATTCAGAAGGGGATAGTAGGCATTAAGAGGATAAGGAATCACGCGTCATCTGATCGCGGCTCCAAATTATGCAATTCGTCCGAAATAGCCGCTTGGAGGAGGGGAACTAGTTCAGGTATCGTCCTCATCAACCGATCACGGTTCAAAATTATAAGGTTCGTCCCAAAATAGCCCTAATGCTGCTTTAGAACCGGACATTAATATAAATAAACTAACCTCAGATTTTTAATTGGAAGGTTGTGAATTTGAGATCAGATTCTTTGAATAGTCGCTGCATACGTTGGTATAAAATGCGTTTCCAAACCCACACTTGGAGCGTTTATCTCAAATTGCATCATTATTATCTCTTTTTTTTTTAAATATGTAGTTTAGTTATATTAACGTCCTAGTAGCATAAGATCTATTTTGGGGCAGATTTCGTATTTTTAAATTGTGGGCAAATGATTGCACAAGAATCGGCTTCCTTTCTCCAAATGTCTAGCCATACGTGTTCTTAGACCTTACACTCAAGAATATTTGATGCAATCCATTATTGACCCCGTTTGCTAACCCTAAAGCTAATACAAATTACTTTTGTTGTATTATAAAAATATGGAAAATACAGCAATGGAGAAGGCATCTCCCTGGCCTCCGACTAAGGTTTAAATTTACAAGTGTCGTCACAATTTAACTTTGGAGTATCTTCAATAATACGTGTCATTAATTTAGTTCAGTTATACTAACGTCCCACTTTAAAGTAACATTAGCGCTATTTTGGGACGGACCTCGTAATTTTAAACCCCGGTCAGATGACGAGGACTACACCTGAGCAGACATCTCCAAGCTTCCACAT
The DNA here is from genome assembly GCA_026543865.1 of Argiope aurantia. Classification (NCBI taxonomy): domain Eukaryota; kingdom Metazoa; phylum Arthropoda; class Arachnida; order Araneae; family Araneidae; genus Argiope; species Argiope aurantia. The sequence goes on along the minus strand of JAPMOR010039662.1, from coordinate 344,382 downwards.
CACACCAGTGGGAGAACGTTTTGCTCGGATGAATTTATAGTGCACCAGATTTGCTTACACGACAATTTTTCTGTGTAATCGGGTATAGAGCTTGAAACCCTTTGGTCCCGAAGCTGAGACCTTATCACCAGGCCACAACGGGCATATGGCGTTAATGAAATACGTTAAATAGGGCGAATACTAAACTGTATATTTTGTATCATTCAGATATTTGTTTTAGGGTTCTTAAGATAATAATTTCTTGCAATTTTTTTTCAGAGTTAAAAATTGTTGTGCAAGTGCTCTAAACAATCTGGCTGGATTAGAAGAAATTATAAGAGCATCTGATCTCAGTAACTGCAGCAAGGTAATCTGCCCTTTTTATTTTAATTTATTTAACTGTAACCTAGACTTTAACCCTTTACATTCCGAAAAGTTTTTAAATGCATAATTATACATTTGTGAACATAAGAAATCCTTTTAGAACTCGGGTAGCTTAAAAATGTAGGTGTGGGTTTATTAAAATTCTAAAAATGAATCAGAAGTTTTTTGCTTCCATGTAGCTTTTATAATAATCACCAGAAGATGTGTGCGCATAGATGGACTGTTATTCCGCTAACATTATCTTGGATAGCATTGTTACAGGTTCAATAATGAAAAAGTTGTAGTAAGAATTTCATGTACGCTGGCAGAGCACTTCTGAAATAAAATGAATATCATTTGCAGTGCACTTGAATTGGTAATGTATAGCAACATTAAAATTTTTATTTTCTTATAATAGAATCTTCATCAAATCAAAAATAATCACTAAAATTGATTTTAAACAAATAGCGGTTCATTAACTGAGAAAAATGCATCGCTACTAATAATAAAGATGGGTATGTATATTTTGGCACTCACCAAGTTGATATAGAATTAGAAATTTGGCATCGAAAAAATGGGCACCTCGAAGAGGTTTTTCAAAATTTTAATTAATTAAAAATTAAGCGGAATAGTGGCATATTTCCACGACAGCAAAAAAATGATTTTTATGTCATCTTAAAATTTCAATTCTTTTTAATTGATATTAATTTGTGTTGATTTATATTATTTTTTTTAATTTTTCCTTTTTTTTTGTCTAATTTCTGATATTGCATTACATTTTTGCCCAGAAATTAAAACCATTTTCATTGTTTCATCAAATATTTAACCACTTAATTTTCTTCCATTGTTGAAAGTTTAAGCAGAAGGATACTGTTTAATATTTGTGTATTTTATACATCGGATAAAAAAATGAAGCTACAGTACCATGAAATTTAGATAATGATGTACTGGGAAATTACATTTTTAATACAGCTATGACGTCATGGGACTAGTTTCCATTAGAAAGATTTGTATGCACATTAAACAGAGTATATGTAATACAATTTAAATACCAGGAATTTAATAATAATGAGCATGAAGTTATATTTAAATGATTTAGCTTAAATTAAATATAATCAATATTCTAGACGAACCAAGTGGTCACCAAAGGCGACTAGTTAAATACTAAAAATTGTAGATTTCATCTTATTGCTAAAATACAGCATTAAAAATACAAATAAAATGTAAAATTTACGATCCCATAACTGATTTTTATTCATGCTTATCTTTATTCCTATCCCTATAAGTTAGTCAATTTAAACATTTAAAAACTGTCTGTTAAAAACTCTGTTAATTAGCCAACTTCAAAACAGAAATTGAAATTCTGCATCCAGTAATGATGCAGATTAAAAGAGAGTGGATATTTTTATCTCTGCCTTCCGTTACAGACGGCAGCAGACAATTATATACACTGGTGTGCAAAACTTAAGCAACAGGTATGTTTTTTGCCATAACTTCACAAGAAATCATCTGAGAGACATGAAATTCAGAAATGAGATACAGCATTTTGTTCTGAAAGAATGACGAAAGCATAGTTGCGCAGAAATGAATACAATGCATACAATATGAAATCAAACAAAAAAAGGAACAAAATTGAACTCATACTATCGTTACACATGATTGTCTGTCCAAGAGGAAGAACAGCAGGCATATGTTCCTTAGTATGGGATATGCCCTCCCCTTACTGCAATGGTTGCTTCGGACCGTCTCCCCATACTCAGCACCAGATTGTCCAACAGTTCTTGAGGTAATAGTACCCATTCCTCAATCAGCATCTGTTTAAGTTGTCGGGTGTTCGCAGGAGGATGTAATCGTGCCGCAAGGCGTCTCCCCAAAGCATCCCACACATGCTGTATCGGATTTAAATCAGGGGATCACGCCGGCCAATCCATTCGAGTGATATCTTCACTTTCCAGGAGCTCCTCAACAGCATGAGTCCTGTGTGGCCGTGCATTGCCATCCATAAAAACTAAGTCTGATCCAATGGCACCTCTTAACAGACGCACATGGGGAAGGATCACCTCCTGACAATAGCGATCTCCAGTTACAGAACCTCTGTCGAAAACGTGGAGCTCAGTCCGCCCGTTCATCATAATGCCTCCCCAGACGACAACTCCAGGACCACCGAAACGGTCTCTTTCCGTGATGTTACTAGGATGAAACCGTGTCCCGACCTCTCTCCAAATCAACTGGCGTTGGGAATCGCTTGTGGCACTAAAACGACTCTCATCTGTAAAGAGGACACGACTCCATTGATGAGATGTCCAGTTTTTGTGCTCCCTGCACCACTCTAAACGGTGCCGCCGGTGGGAAACTGTCAAAGGGAGGCAGCGTTCAGGACGGTGGGCGAATAAGCCACTTTTGTAAAGGCGTCTGGACACAGTAAAACGCGACACTTGTCGCCCCGTTGCTGCACACAGTTGCTGAGCAATGGCGCTTGCTGACTGGTTTCGGGTTCTTTTCGCCTGCAGGACGATATATCGGTCATCCACTGCAGTTGTTTTCTTGAGGCGGCCACCGCCAACCTTTCTCACAGCTGTACCTGTGGTTTGGAAGGCTTTCCAAGCGCGCGAAACGACACTTTTGTTGATTCCGAACTCTTCAGCTACACTGGTCACACTACGCCCCTCCTCCAGCTTTCCGATCATTCTTTCACGTGTGAAATCGTCCAGGGGATTTCTGCTAGCCATATTTCACGAATTAACTCACGTGCACTTGCAGCGAATGTCTTTAATTGCGTCTCCGTCCTTCCTTTTATTGTAGTGTTGAGCTGCGCGCGCCTTCCGCACGTATTTTGCGTACGCTCACGTCGCCTGTGACGTTTTTTTCCTGATATTTGAATACGCATGACCTTTCTCTTGAATTACGTGTTCATTGTACTGATCGCAAGAACTCCTTTTCTGCAATTTCATGGCTATCTGCTTAAAATTTGCATTGTTGCTTACGTTTTGCACACCAGTGTATGATGATTAACTGAAAAAAAGTGTGGAAATGATGCTTCCCTCAGGTTTAATTATATTAACGCCCCGTTTGAAGCAACACTTGGGCTATTTGATGCTTCCCTCAGAATCGTATTTTGGACTCGACGTGCGAGTTCGGAGAATAAATGAAGGGCGATTTGCGACAACAAATGAGGCTGTTTAGAAAAATATTTAAATCATAAAAATCTTCGGTTTTGTTCTTGTTTCGTATTTATAAGCGAAAAAATGAAGGAAAAAGAAGATTTTATTTCAAAAATTCTCTCAGCTTCGTAGCAGACTTTTTCAGGATCTTTCAAATGATAATATAGTTATCTGCCACTGGAAAACTTTAAATGAGTTGAGATGTGTAACAAATAGAAATTACTAGAATATAAAAAACAGGATATTAACTTTTCAAATGCTGCGCAAATAAAAACACTGGATTAAAAAAGAAATATACGTTGTTTATTTGTTACTTGAGCTACGAGCTCTCCAAGCAACATATTTTTCAAAATCTTTAGAACTACAAAAAAAACAAATAAAATTAATTATTCTAAACATTTTTTGTGCATCAAACGATATTTTACATGTTGCCAATTTTTTATAAGAACAAACAATCAAATTGATATAACAGACGATAAAAAATATAAATAAATATCACTTGAATAAAGTAAATATCAAATACGTGAAATTAAACAAATAATAAATTGATATAACAGACGATAAAAAATATAAATAAATATCACTTGAATAAAGTAAATATCAAATAAGTGAAATTAAACAAATAATAAATGTATTATCCAATTAATTATACGAAAAATATAAATAAATATCACGTGATCTTAACATCATCCTCCCACCTTTTGATTATAGAATATAATCAAAATCTTATATGTCTAATTTAGAGACTTTTTATTTAATCTTAGAGTCAAAAGAAAAAAATGAATTCCAAATGTTCAAAATTTTAGTCTATCGGGCACTTGTATCTTCCTTCCAGATTTCGTATATCTAATATCCACCTGATCATGGTTGGTATCACTTGCAGTTTGGGTCATTGAAGAACACTTTGTCATAATTTTAGAAGAAATCTCTGCGGATGATGTTACTTCTAAAGGATAGATTCTCTGTACAGGCCGTAATAGAGTCGAACTAGCTGTCTTCACTCGAACAAGTCGTACCCTCTTGTCTCTGCCAGGAAGTAGTTCCAAGACCTTTCCCAAAGGCCAGTGAATTCGCTTTATGTTATCACTTCCTATAAGCACTATGTCACCAACGGAGATTGGTCTAATTTTCTTGGTCGTTCCTTTTTGAACTAGTTGTCCTAAATATTCTGAACGGAATCTTTTTCTGAGATCCTCTCGAATAACTTGCCTGTATTTAATTCTTTTATTCAGACTGTTGTGTTCAGCTACATCAAGGTCAGGAACTGACCATTCTTTAATATCTTTTAAAAACATAGACGGACTGATAGGAGTGAAATCTGTATCATTCTCCGAGATGTAGGTCAGGGGTCTGGAATTTATAATGGCTTCACAGTCGCACAAAATAGCTGTCATTTCTTCCTGGGTTAAAGAGGCTCTCCCTAATACTTTTCTTAAAAGATCTTTCATGATTCGAATCAGCCTCTCCCACCATCCGCCCCACCATGCAGCGGTTGGAGGGTTAAATTTCCATTCAATGGCATTGACAGTACCATGTCTTATGACTTTTTTCCAGTCGAGTGAACTGAGAATATTAGCAGCGCCGACGAAGTTAGTGCCGTTATCACAGTATATTGTGGAACATCTTCCTCGTCTAGCTACAAATCTGCGTAGAGCCATTAGAAAAGCTTCTGTTGAAATGCTGGATACAAGCTCTAAATGAACTGCCCTGAAAATAGCACATGTAAACAGCAATATCCATACCTTTTGTTTGCCTCTCAGGAACAAGGGTCCAGCGGTATCAATGCCAGTTATTTGGAAAACTGCAGCATCACGCACTCGATTTTCTGGAAGAGGAGCTGGTACACATTCGAGCTTTTTTGAACTATACCTCTTACAAATGACACAGCTTGAGATAATCCTTTTAATCGATTTTCTTCCACGTAAAATCCAGTAGTTTTCTCTCAAGATATTTAATAAGATTTGTACTCTACAGTGTGAGTTCTTTTTATGGTGAAAGCGTATCAGTTTGGACACAACTTCGTGTTCTGATGGTAACAGAATAGGTTTTCTAAAACTCTCTGCATCTTTTCTATAGATTATGCTTGTTTTAACTCGTAATAAATCATTTTCATCTTTGTAAACTGCGAGGGATTTTAACTTCTTGTCACTATCTCCTTCAAACGTTTCCTTTTGTACAATTCTGAAAATTGTTAATTCGGCTTTACTGAATTCACTTGCAGCAAGTTCACCTAAATTTCTTTTTTCTTTTGTGGACCGACAGTTTTGAATAAACCTCATAATCCATCCAATTAACCTGACCATATCTTCATATTTCGAAAAGCGTTGGTGAAACCAATCAGAAGATGGTTCTTGATTTGCAGATGCCGCTGCTGAAACTGTACTTTTCTTCCGCTCTTTCAGAATCTCATCTTCATTCTGTGTAAGATTCTCGGAAGGTCCCTCATCATGAAATTCACTTAGCCATTCAGGTCCCTCCCACCATCGGGTTCTGACAAAATAATTGGCTTTACATCCTCTGGATGGTAAATCAGCTGGGTTTTCAACACCAGAGATATGGCGCCAAGAAGTAGGTTGGCTTATTCTTCGTATCTCTTTCACCCGATTATAAACAAATACAGACCAGTTTTCTTCTTTGGTGATCCATGTAAGAACAGTTGTTGAATCTGTCCAATAGAAACATTCTATATCGGTCCAACCAAGAGCATCTAATATGGTTTTTGTTAATCTCGCTCCCATCAATGCAGCCAGGAGCTCTAATCGAGGTATCGTTCCACATTTTAAAGGGGCGATTCTTGATTTAGACGTCAAGAAATGAACGTTTCTATCTTTACCTTCGTGTACTAAATAAGTAACAGCAACATAGGCATCCTTACTTGCGTCACAAAAAGTATGAATGGAGCATTTCTTTTTGATATCTGGACTGAAGCTGATCCAGCGAGGAACACGCACCGCTTTTAAGGCGTTTAACTCTGTGAACCATTGGATGAACTCTTCTCTTAAAGAGCCAGTAATTTCTTCATCCCATCCTAGAGACAATTTCCAAGTTTTCTGTAACATAATCTTGGGGCAGAGCATTACTGGCGTGGCAAATCCAAATGGATCAAATACTTTGTGGGTGATCGATAACATCGTTCGCTTTGTAATGTTATCAATATTTATATCATCTAGCCATCTCAGATTTATTGAGAGAATGTCTTCAGATTTATACCACTGAAGTCCCAATAAATTTGTAATTTTGTAATCTACCTCTTGAGACTGTGAACATTCCCAATCTTGCAGCTCAAAACCAGCTTTCTTCAAAAGATCATTAGAGACATCAATAAGCCGCTTTAGTTCCAACTCATCGTGAACACTTGCTACCAGATTGTCTACATAGAAACTCTTTGAAAGACATTTAGTCACAAAAGGGTCGACGTCGGAATTTTTATCAAGATGGTACTTTAATACAGCTTCTAATAAGAATGGACTACTTCGAACTCCAAATACCACTCTTGCATGGCGGAAAACCCTGTGGACCTGGCAATTCTTCAATGATACCTTCATTTAACCATTCCAAAAATATTTTGTCGTATTCATTATATAAACCTTCGTGGATCAGTTTCTTGGTTGTGGATTCCAATCTTCTCTCAGCCAGTTCAAAATTGTCAGGTAGTGGTGCGCAATTATCTAACCAAGGCAGATGAACTTCATAACGTTGATTTTCATTGTACCGAACAGATTGCAAAAAATGCTCTATAGTCAAATCTTCTTGTTCTCTTTTTGATAATTTTTCAATTGGATCCTTGATCCCAATAGAATCTAACTTCCATAATTCCGAAATATCAAGCTCTTTGACAAAAAGAGATGTAACTAACATGGCATTACTAGAACTACAATTTTTTCCTGGCACCTTTCCTGACAAAGTCCACCCAAGTGAAGTCTCAATAGCTACTAATCCACTTGATAAAACTCTACGCTGACCAGTTAAAAACTTTCCATAAAGATCAGCTCCTATAAGAATCTGAACCGGCTTGGGCTTATCTCCAACATCCGATAGAGTTATGCTCATTTTATGAAGATTTTCCATCCACGGACCGGGATTAACAGGTGTAACATCATTACAAATAGCTAATTGATCTAATGCTTCAAAATTACATGTAAAATTATTCATGAGGTTTCTTATTCTTATTCTGTAACGTGTGTGTTCAAATTTTTCCGATTTTACACCACCAAATAAAGAATGCACAAGCATTTCTTTTCCCATAGGAGGATATCCCATTTCTTCGGCAAGACTTTTCAAAATATATGACCGTTGAGAACCTGAATCTAGAATGACTCTAGCGATAACTTCTTTCTTATCTGAAATCAATTTTACTTTCAAGGTCTGAAGAAAAACCTCTGGACCGAAATTGATATTCGACATATTAACATCATTGGTTGCTTCTTTTTGCTCAGTAATCTGGGGCTCATGTTTTCGAGTTTCTAACGCTTCGCAAAGTAGTGGTACATGTTTCTTTCCACAGACAATACACTTCAAAAATATACGACATTTGCGAATAGAATGTCCCGGGTTTAAACATGCAAAACAACAATTTTTTTCTTTTAAAACATTTAGCCTATCGGCTAAACTCATCTTCTGAGCAGAAAAACAGTCTGCACTAGAATGAGTGCCTGAACAAAAGACACAAGACTTTTTGGAGTCTTTGGCTGAAATCGCCAGCAAATTGGCGGCTGTAGGTATTTTACCCCTGCCAATAGGCAATTGTTTCTTCTTCAAAACTGGAGCATTACTTTTACTTTTCTCGCTTAAGCCAAATCCCGCCATCGCCAAATTAATTCTTTCTTCTCCTTCAACTTCTGTTTTAAAGAAATGCATTAAATTGGTTAGTCGTTCCTTAGCATCAGCTGACGAAGAAGATCTGGGGTATCTATTCCAGGCTCTTAAAAACTCTTCAGGGAAACACGATTCAACCATTGGATACAGTATGGAGGCACATTTATCAGTCGTGACGCCCAGGGTTTCTAACGCTCGGAGGTAAGATTCAAGTTTATCATACAATGATGTCATTAAAAATTTCTCATTCTTCTGAACTGATATAATTAACTTTAAAAGCTCTCTTACATAGACTTCAACTAGAAGATCTTCCCTTCCAAAACGAGCTTTTAAGCTTTCAACGGCCTTTTCATAATTCGCGCCAGTTGGCGGGAAACTTTCTACTACTTCTCTTGCTCGGGATCCATTCACCGTTGCTTGCACTAAATACTGAAACTTATTTTCAGGAGCTATTTCTGGATCTTGATGAATATGCTCGAACTGACTCCAAAATGATAGCCAATCTTTTAAATCTCCAGAAAATACACGAAATTCTAATTTTGGAAGATGGAATTTCTTCTTGACGCCATTTGTATCCTGCAATTGCGGTTGAGTTTCATTTTGGCTTAAAGTTGCGGTTTGTGCTTGAATTCTCGCCAATTCCAATTCAAATTGGCGTTTTTCTCTTTTTTCATCTGCTTCATATTGAAGTTTTCTTTGCTCCTCTTCGTATTGGAGTTTTCTTTGCTCCGCTTCGAATTGGAGTTTCCTTTGCTCCTCTTCGTATTGGAGTTTTCTTTGCTCCTCTTCATATTTGAGTTTTCTATCAGCGATAGTATTGACTAAAACCGAAGTTACAAAGTCCGGATCTTGTAAATATTCTCTACTGTTCACTATTATATTTTTCAGTTCCGAAACTGTCGTTTTAGTAGGCACAGTTTCGCCAATCTCTTTAGCAACGACTATTAAATCTTCTTTTTTAAATCCTATCACAGCTTTAAACATTTTTCAAAGAGATAAAGTCCTGTCGCGGACGCCAGAAATTTTATGTAACAAATAGAAATTACTAGAATATAAAAAACAGGATATTAACTTTTCAAATGCTGCGCAAATAAAAACACTGGATTAAAAAAGAAATATACGTTGTTTATTTGTTACTTGAGCTACGAGCTCTCCAAGCAACATATTTTTCAAAATCTTTAGAACTACAAAACAAATAAAATTAATTATTCTAAACATTTTTTGTGCATCAAACGATATTTTACATGTTGCCAATTTTTTATAAGAACAAACAATCAAATTGATATAACAGACGATAAAAAATATAAATAAATATCACTTGAATAAAGTAAATATCAAATACGTGAAATTAAACAAATAATAAATGTATTATCCAATTAATTATACGAAAAATATAAATAAATATCACGTGATCTTAACAAGATGATTTTAACTTTAAATCCGAGGATATATACATATATGAAATGATATTTTAATTCTAATTTCAATTTAATTAATTTCTAAGATTTAATCTTAATTTAGCCGATAGTAACTTCATTCTAAAAATATTCTCTTATTTCGTGATCCAATTCCACTTTCGGTTTAATTAATTCCTCTGTAAAACTAATGCGCCATCAGACTATGTATCAAAGGGAAGTGATACTTCCGTTGCCCTTGTCAAAGGTCAACATAATTATTCCATCGGCGCGTGGCCAAAAATCCCTTCTTATATAAAACTGGTGATCATTTGTTTCGCCCCTTTCTTTCTTTCTTCAGATTTTGTGCCGCGCTGTGGCAGCATGCCTTTCCGCGTCTCTACTTGTAAATAATAATGCTTTCACAAAACGTATATTAAAATTAATTTAAAAATATAACATATCTCTTTAGAGTTTTCGAATCTGCATTCTGTTCCAACCAAAATATGTTACATACATAAGACGCATTAAAATGTCGAGACAAATCTGTTCGTATGTATGTGTTAGTGTATATAAGTTTTGATTATTTTTCCATAGCATCTACTGAAATTTGAATCAGTGGGTTAATATTCAATGAGTTTTAGAATTCGTAAAACTCTATTTCGTATGTATCCGGTGGTAGTCTAAGGGTTAATTTATATATTATTCAAATATATATGTCAGTGAATGTCATCAAAATTCAAACGGCTTTATAAAGAAAACCATTCAAAAGAATTAAAATAAAAAAATCATAAAGAATAAAAAAATATTTGGCATTTTTGACAAAAATTGAATTTTTAACTACTTTCCTACTTTTACTTTCGTACCAACAGAAATTTCTTTTTGGGAATGCGGTATGGATTCCTTTGCCACTGTTTTATGAAGTCAATGTCCTCCTTTAAAATTTGAGAAGCATCTTTTCAATTAAATGTACTGCTTGAGCCTCCCCTTTTTAACTGCATTAAATTTTATTATTTTCTGGAGACATGTAATTTTCGAATCGCTAAATGATCTTCAATTTCATTGAAATAGAATTGTTTTCTTTTTAAAGGAAGGAGAATGCTTCGTACACGTTGCATCTGGCATGGGGCAACTGGATGTTCTGAAATTCCTTCACTTCAAAGGAGCAGATCTATTCCGACTGGATGAGGTATGCATTCGCTCTTACTGCGTTAAAGTTAATAAAAATGGATCCATTTATCTCGAAACATAGTTTGTCATAAAAGTTAAAACTTTAGTTGCCGGCGTCCCGGCATAGAGGTAGCGCGTCTTCCCCGTGATCAGGGCGTTCCGGGTTCGAGTCCCGGTTCGGGCATGCTTGTTCTTCATCTGTGTTCTATCTGTGAGGTGTGTGAATGTGCCCCCCCACCCTGTAAAAAGGGGGCGTGCAAGTAGTGACGCATGAAGTAGCATAGTCGTACGCTTGGTCCCACTGAAAAAACAAGAGACGCTCCCTCTGCTTAAATCGCTGACAGATAATCGTCAGCGGGCTTATAAAGTGCCATAAATCGCAACAACAACACAAAACTTTAATTTGATTACAAAAAATTAAAGTTTTATAAAAGTGTAACACATTAAGTCCTTCTATAATTCAGTTGAAGTGTTCTACGTTGTGTTGAAATAACACAATAGGAACGATAACGGAAATAATTGCGTTGTATGAAGTAAGTCTAAGTGCTTTACCTTCTGGTATACCAGACACAGTGGAACTCAAACTCATTACCTGCAATAATGATAGCTGTGGAATTGCTGCATGGGTATGAAAAAAAAAACATTTAAAGATTTTCTTGCTGGACTGCTCCAGAAATACAGAAGGAAAAATAAATATTTGAATGGCTGTGTTGATGCTAGTAGTTAATTGGTAAAACATATAAATTTAAAACATGAGAAATTATAAAAAGAGAGCAATCAAGTTCTAACACAAATTGATAATAGAATAAAAAATGCAAGAAAAAGAAAATAATTTTAAAGATTTAAAAACGCCAGATAATAAGAAAATAAAAATGCAAAAATACCATAAATTCGTACCAGCTTGAAAAAAAATCGCAATAAAAAAGTAATGCTAGAAAAAAAAATAGCAATTTGAGGGAATATGCTCAGAGAGCCTTTGTATTTTTTTCCCATTAAAATAATTATTCAGAAATGACAGACACATCACACCGAGACGGTTTATGCAAATCAGGATGGCTATAAATTACAAGGCTAGAAATGGATTCGTCATTCGGATCGAGAACTGGTGGCTAAACTTTTCTCTAAGAACGGTGGATCCACGACTAAAGCATTTCGAAAGTTTCACACGGTGAAAGGAGAATAAAAGCCCGATTTCAATGAATGGAATACTGAATTTAGTACACCGTTTTGTGGAAACGGGGAGTTTGCAGTATCATCCACGAAGTGATAGATCATCCTTCACTGCGGACCGTGTCTCTGTTGTACAAAGTATGATGGGAAATTGGACATGAACGGGGAGTAAAAGTGCACGTGAAGCTGAGAGAGTAACGAGAATTCCGGAAACGTCAATCCGACGCATTCTGCATGAATCTTAAAACTGCATCCGTACAAAATACAGACATTTCACCATTTATTACCAGCCGATTCCGATGAATGATAAGCCTTTGCAACATGGACGTTTGCACAAATGGAACGGGATACACATTATGTGGGCAGTTGAAGACCACTTTTCATTGCAGGGTGACATCACTTCTTAGAACAGTTATATCTGGGCGAAACCCGCTTGATTACACGACAAAACCACTAATTTCTCTGCGTGTGACTGTTTGTTGTGGTTTCACCGCGTATTTCCTTCTATGCCCTTTCTGTATCCAAATAGAAAATCTGTTCCGTCACTTCAGAATGGTTTCGTACGCTTTTGTGAGACCACGTTGTGACTGCTTTGCAGCAAAAACGTGCGTTACCTGGTCACCTTCATGTAGGATGATGCCCACATTTCAAGTCACTCGTTCCGTCAAGACGTTTCTCTCAGACACATTCACTGAGGACCGAGTGATAAGCCAAGGGATGTAAGATTCAGTGTCCCTCACGATCTCCAGATCTTACTCCAGCGAACTTTTGGTTGTGGGGTTACCTAAAGTTTCGTGTCTAAAAGGGTTCTGCAGCTAATTTGGTGGATCTGGGAGATGTTATTTAACGGGTCGTGCATGGCATCGATGCTGTAATAGGCATAATTACACTCTTCACTTGTTTAATACCTTAGTAGTAGGCGTCATGTTGAACATCTTTTACTTTAAAATAAAATGCACAGTGTTAAGTTATTGGGCTCTGTTTTTATGATTTGCATAAACTATCTCAATTTGAGGTCTGAATGCCATCTACCAGCTGCCATTTTGAATCATTTTTAATGGGAAAAAATCTGAAGGCTTTCTGAACATATTCCTGCAAACCACAGTTTTTTGCAACAAGTACTTTTTTTTTTATTTTGATTTTTTTGAAGTTTGCACGAATTTATAGCGCATCCTGCATTATTATTAAAAATAATACTAAAACACATTTTAAAAATTTAGATTAGGAGAATAAAAAACAGCAATAAAGATCACACACATATACATGTAACATAATTTTGCAGAGGAGTGGCATGATATCTTGCAATAATATTGAATAATCTTTCTTCTCATTCCAGAATGGTGAAAGCGGTGTCCATTGGGCAGCCCGGCAAGGCCACAAGAACGTCATCGAATTCTTGCATCAGCGTGGATTATCCATAAGCACTCCGAACAAGGTAACAAGAATGGAATCTTTCAAATACTGAGCATTTCGCACACTATTGAAGCATCTTTAGCCACATCTTAAATATTCGTTGTTTTTTTAAGTAGAATAAAATTTGAAATAACGAAGTTCAAAGGCAAAAGAAAAAAAAATCCCTTAAACCATATTAACTTTATAACCTCAGGTTTATGGAAAAAGTTTATTACATTAGCTTAATCACATGGATTAAACTGAATGACTTATTTTAATTATTAATAGAATTCTTACATCATATATAGGTTACCCACTTGAAATGAAGCTGAGTTTTAGTTAGATACGTTATTAATTTAGTCCAATCGAGGAAATACACAAAATGCCGTAAAAAGTTATGTTTTATGTTGTTTCAGTTAATGTACTAATGAGGAAATTACGAAGTTTAAATTTTTATTCACTCCCCCAATATTGTTAGATATATTAAGTAAATTTTTTTTGATACATTAATATGTAATAATATACAAGGGATGTTCAAATGAAAAGATGCGAAGCGGCACTGTAAGTATAAATGAAGACTTCATTCAAAGTATACACCATCCGGAGTATTCAAAGTGTACAAAGCCGGAGCATAACGATCCCATAGATTAACGAGCCGAAGGATTTCCTTGCTCCCAGAATTCCTGCGGCTGTGATGAGACCCAGTCCTTCACAGCGTCCTTGAGTTCGTCGTCCGAGTTGAAGCGCTTCCTTTTCAGATGTTTAAGGGGATCAAACACATGAAAATCGCAGGATGACATGTCCAGGCTGTAGAGCGGCTGGTTGAGCTGCTCCCATTTGAACTTGGCCAGTTCCGCTTGTGCGACCCTGGTGACGTGTGGACGCGCATTATCATGGAGCAGAACCACACCCTCCGTAAGTAGCCCCGGTCTTTTGTTCTTGACGGACCTGCGTAGTCTTCGGAGTGTCTCACAGTACATATCGGAGTTTAAGGTTCTGGGAGCAGCTCGATTATTAGAATGCCAAGAATATGACTAATATGTCTTAATATGACTAATAGAACCTAGAAATTATATAAAAAATTATAATCCATAATTTTTTTTTCAGCAGTGCATTTATTGACTCAAACGACATAAAATAAAATTATCTGCACTATTTAGAACATTTTGCCATTTCTTTACATCTTACAATTTTTAGAATTGGATACATGATTAGAGTGGAACACTCTTTATATTATCTGTAAATTTTCAAAAACAATTAAAAGTACTTTAAAAAGACAGATATAAAAATAGGTGTTTTTAAAAATGTTTTTAATTTTTATTATCATTTTTATTATAAAAGCAGGTCGCGAAAGGCGATTAGTATATATGAAATAAATATGACAATATGAAACATATTTATAACAATATAGTGAGCAGTGATTGGGCGTTCCATACCTATGATAAATATATTAATCTTTAAATGCAAGATAAATTTAATATTCTTTTAGAAATAATTGATATAAGCTTTGTAGATTATGAGAAAAACAATAAAAACTTCTTTGAGTATTAATTATTTGTGAAATTATTATTATTTAATACTATTAAGAGAAAAACCAAGAAAAAAATCCTACCTCCGTTTTGAAGTACTTATTTAAGAAAAAGGATGGAATAAATAATGGACGTTTTATATGATAAAAAAATAACTAGACAAAATTATCTTTTTGACTTCTGGCTACAATATTCACTTAAAGCTTAAAAATTTTTCTGTTTCTTTTTGTTTTTTTACCTTTTATTTAAATTAATTTGTTTAATGCTTGTAAAAATGGAATTTTGTTATTCTTTATTTACTTTTTTTATAGTCTAAAGCTCTGAAATTTTGAACAGTTGTATACTTCCGAATGGCAAGAAAATATTCCAGAGTTGCAAGTTAATCGCTTAATTTTAATTAAATTTTGATTCCATATCTATGCCATCTAGAATCTGATATTAATTAGAACATTTTATAACATCTGTAACTGAATATTTAAAATCCTAAGAAAGGAGAAAATATTAAAAATAAAAAGTTTTTATAAGACGCTTTTATTAGCATATTTCAAAATAGAATTTTTTAAAAAAATTAAAAATACGAAAGTCAAGCTAATAAAAGCATGAGATAATGAAAGTAATATTATAACGAAATTAAAATGACATAAATATGCTATTAGAAATGCTAATTTACTAATATTAACATTATAAATGCTTTTAGAATTCTAACTTACTTAGAGTATTTCTATAAGTTCCCCTAAATTTGATTTCCCCCATATTTTTGATCAGTAATAAAAAGATATATTTTCAGACTTATTATTTTAACTTTTTGCTTCCAACATTAAAAAGCACCCCTAATCAAAATGATAATGTAAAAATATTATAAGTCCAATAAAATCGAAACCAATAGACATTTAAATGGTTTCTGAACTCAAAGTGTGATGTTGACTTTTTCTCCAGAGGTTAAAAGGTAACGTCACAACATATTTTCCCCATTCAGTTTATTTCGGCTCGGTCATTTATGACAGATAATTACGTATCCTGGCAACGGCACGATCGATGTTTTCTGTGGAAAACACAAACATAGAGATTGACCTAAGTAAAATTTAATACCCAAAACTCATTTTTTTTTTTTGCCATCCATGCAGTTCTTAAGGGAGAAATGAATCAGGCGTGATTCATTCTCGGTCTTAAATTCCTTTATAAATTAACTCTGCTTTATAATCTGCTAACGTGTGGATAGGCTTTTAACTGACTGAGAAAATAAATCGCAAAAAATGAGGATTATTTATTACTGTCGAATTAAAGATCATGTAACATGAATAGGAAGTCTAAACTATTAGTAATAATTATTTATTATGATTTTTATAATTAGGATTTTTGTGATGATTATTATTTATTTTGAAAAGTAGTCCTATAAAACAAGATATCTGGCAGTTAAATTCATTGAACATATTAATTCACAATGAGGTGTCAATTATTGCAAAAGGAAATGATGCACGCAGTCAATTAGTTGGAAAGGAAATGATACATGCAGTCAATTATTGCAAAAAGAAATAATATATGCAATCAATTATTGTAAAAAAAAATTATTAAGCATCTTCTTCTGTAACAATTTAACCCCTTAACTGTTTTATTTTCTTTACTATCTAACAAGATGGCACCGTTTATTTTGGGAGCATTTTCTAAATTTGATTCAAACGGAAATTCATTGAATACTTGACTTATCTATGCATTCGAAGTAATTTTAATATTGAATTATAATCGTTGTGAATGGTTTATTTTTTGCTAACTATCCAAATTGGATAAATCGATGCACGTATGGCACTCGGGCAAAACAGTTAAGAGGTTAAAATAATAATTTCCATTAATTTTTCGTAACATTTGTTGCTATTTTTTGCTGAGATTCTTACTATCTTTCACAATAAATGATAAAATATATTTGATAATCACATCCGGTTAATTATAATTAGAATATGAAAACATATTGCTTATTTGTGTAATATCAACTGAAGGAAAATACCTTTTTGAGCTTAAAGCTTAAACTGTTTAGTATGCACTACATAAATGATATTTTAATGAAAAAAAAAAGCAATGTTAAAAATCCCTTTCAAAACTGCAGAGTTCGCAGCGCATGTCATATTAGAGGGAAGATCAGAAAATGTACACTTTTCATCACTACTTTTCCCCCTTTTTTTCCTCAGTAACGTTTTAACCCTTAATGACCTAGAGTATCAATTTTGATACCAATCTTTTAAACCGAATGTTCACATTACTATTAGTTTTTTTTATAGGTTGGCTGTACGTATTTTACTGTTGTATAATATTCTTTCCAACGAAACTAAAAAAAAATCAAATGTCATTATTGTTTTATTTTATCTATGACATATTACTTGCGCGGCAAAGTGAACAAGTAAACACATTTTACTAAAAGTTTTTTTGAATACAAATTTGATATATTTTCTTTTTCTGAAGAATATAAATACTTTTGAGGTAAGTGAATATATTATTTTCGCTATGATATAATTATTTTTTGCGAGTGCATGTTTTACTTGAAGAAACTAGTGCTATTTTTGTGAGTATCAATTTTGATACTTCAGGCATTCCGCCCTACATAAAACCTACCTACTAATTCTTTGGCTATTTTTCCCTTCATCTAGACCCTCAAGCAAACACAGTAATATTAAAAATAAATCACTTTCGTAAATCAGGCTACTAAGGGTTAATATTTGTATGAAAGAAATCTTTCATATCTCTATACTAAGTGTTTTAAATACTTTCTATTTATCCTTTTAAAAATAAGTTATTCAGAAAAAAATATTTTTATTTTTTATTTTTACATCAATTTTACTCGTTCATATCATCGATAAATTAAAAAGATAATAATTTATAGTCACCAATTTATTTGAAAAACCAATTTTCAGATTTTGACCTTGAATTCGAAAATTTTGGTTAATGGAGATTATCTATAAACCAAATCTCTATCTATCTTAAAATATGTGTAGTATATAAACCAAATTAGTAAAAATTTAAGTTAATATAAGCAACAAGAAACAAAAAAAGAAATGGCGAATCCGGCCTGAAGACTTTCTCAAGGTTTGCCCTCAGGCAAGGATTCAAACAAGGGATTTTTTTCTGTGAGGGGTCTGATTTCGTCCAAAACTTTTGACCCCTCGTGACCCGAAAATCCCCTGAAATTGCGGCCTTAGAGATAAACTTTCACAGAAGTAAAACAATAATTATAACTTCCAAATCCAAGCGAAATTACAATAACACAACACAAACTACAAAAGATCATTCACAAACCAAGAATATCATTAAAAAAGAAAGGAAAGAACATGCCAGTAGCGGGTAAAACTCCAGACTACTCTACAAAAAAGGCACCACGCCAAACTACAGCGAAGCCTCCGTTCTGCGCCTGCAATATCACTCCCCGTAAAGTGTTTCGTCATTCTAAGTAATAATTGGAGGGCCTCAGCGCCATCTATTGAGTTAGTTAACATGTACCAGAAGGACTATTTTTAGTTGTGAAAAAGGTTAGAATAAAGATACACCTTCTTTTATTAAAACTTCTATATTTCAAAAGTTTTTGGGAAATTCATTTGTAGTTAAGTTTTTAATGAGGTTATTTGTTGCTTCAATATAAAAAAAATTGTTATAACAAATTTTTTTAATCCTGTTAAATTGTGAGAAAATTAAATTTGTAGTGTATAAAGATATAGATTTACTTATCTATCTAAAAAAGTATAATAGGTAAAGATATATATATATATCTTTTTCAAGTCTGTTTGTTTCTGAGTAGTTGTGGTAACACTGTTCGAAATCCTCAAAGTGCCACTTACCAAAGATTCACTAAAATTGTCGAATCTGTTTTTAAGAAGAACTTGAAATGGGAATGAATTAAGTATTTTCTATCGATTCTTTGCTAGAATTCTTTTGTTAATAAAATAGAAATTAAAGAATGAACTCAGATAAAAGACAACAAAAAATCGCTATAAGAATTTTTACTTGTATAGTATGCATTTTGGGTTAAAACGTTTAATATTAATTAAAAAATAATTCCTATTAATTGAAATGTATTGCTTTCGTTCAGGCTGGAGACACACCACTGCATCTAGCAGCAAAGCAAGGCCACGCAAAGACAGTTGAATATCTGTGCCAACACTGCACCGATGTCAATCAGATCAATGAGGTGAGCTGTTGCTTTCCTCCTGAACTGTAGGTAATGTTAGATTTCTGCGTAAAGTCATATCTAATTGGAATTTTTAGGGGTGGCATATTGCATGGTCCAGACAGCGACCCAACGAATCGGTCTCTTTATTGAATATGGCAGAGATAATAGGAGGTTTCTGTCATGTCGAATTTGTGTCTTGGACGCATTTGCCCCAGCCGATTGAAACAAAAAATTGACACATGACTTGACTTAAAGTGATAAAATCACGCACCAAATTTGATATCATTGCATTTTCGAGTTGATGCGTCTACATGCTTCTGGCCGTCAACCCCTTGTTGGATTTGGTTCACAATTTGATAGGTGTATACGCTATAATTGTTCAATATTATTTATAAAGCTCTCTTCGTTTCGTAGTTATCAGTGAACAGACTTCCTCTAAATAGATTTGAAAGAAATTTACAAAATTGGTATAAAGATCATATACGATATTTCATCGATCGAATTCAAAGCATTTTTGAGCTTTCTTTCTCACAGACAGACAAAACAGGGATAATGCCAAAAATGTGTGTTTCGAACTAAAGGAGGGGTGAAATGCGGAAATTCATAAAAATTTCTCGAGTTTGAATTATTTTGACAGTTACAATACTTTCTCTATACTTCGTATACAAGAGAGTAATAATTAATGATGAATAATTATAATTAAATTAATAATCTAAAATATAACAAAATAAATTATTAAGAGTCTTTAAATATTATCATTGATGATGACGATATCGTGTCCCCGTTACCACGGAAAGGGGGTGCAGTAGCTTCTGAGGGTAAAGACCCCTGAGCACCCGAGGGCAGAAGTATGACTTCTAGCTCATATGAAGATGAAACTCACACATTCGCTTGCACAATCCCTTTTTACAGGGGGGCACATTCACACACCTCACAGATAGAATACAGATGAAGAACAACCATGCCCGGGACGCCCAGATCACGGGGAAGATGCGCAACCCTTATGCAAGGATGCCGGCTATCATTATTATTAATTATATGTAATTAGTGAAAATTTGTTTTGAAATGAATACAGTGCGTATACATATTATACATATTATTTAGCTATAAGTTAACATAGAAAAGTACTTATTTCTATTTACGCATAAGTCAGAAAGTTTAAGGAAATAGTAAAAAACCCTTTTTTTTTATTCAATAACAAAATGCACCTTTTCTATTCTGATGATACTGAAACGATTTCTCAAGATGCTCGCCAAAGGGCAACCAACACCTATCGGGATTTCTCTATTGACTATGATTTGTTGTACAAATAGCATCCATGGCGCTTTTAGGTATTTTGCAGCGCTAGGATGTGCACATTATGAGGTCCTTCTTTTAATGGAATCTTCACTTTGGCTGCATTTTTCAGCACATTTTTACTTTACTTATTGATGACTTTTTAGTTTCATATTTATTATTTTTAATAACTTTCTGAATATTTATTTGTTTTTAATTATCTATCATGACTTCAAGCTACTCGGCATCCATGTTCGCATACAGAATTATTGAAATAAATGTTTACTTTTATAAACATTCTAATAACAAAGTGAACTTAATGAAAGATGCAAGAACCTGACCAGTTATATTTGATAAAATGTTAACATTATCCTAATACTTTCCTTTCTCATGAAATTTATATTTTTTACAATCTTAGGAAAATCTGCTTGTGACAATAGGCAACTAACTGTCTAGTCAGAAAATCGCTGTTGCATAGCATGATGCCATTTTCTCGATCTCCTGTACTTTCTAGAAGCAGATTCTATTTTTAGAAATGCAGTCTGTAGTTAGTCTATTACAGAGGAGCTATTAATACATTTAACCATTTGATATTAGAATCGAATCTTTTCTCGCTTCTACTCTTTAACATGGTATCATAATTTTTTAGATAAATAATGTCGTAATAATAAATGATCTAATGTGTTCAAATTTAAACCAGTGCGCGTAGTCTCTCCAAAACATTATCTCATACTCTCTAATAAAGATGCTACGCCACAGAACGCCTTGCATGAACTTGACGTATAATAATTACAAAATATTAACCTTTGGCGGGAATTTAGCATTTTTACGAATCTGTGTTGTCATCCTTGGCGAGTTATTTGGCGATTAAGCCACGGCATGGGAATTGAACTAATGTTTTCGATACTTTTTTCCCAATCGATTGAAACAAAAATTGGTACAAAGCTACACTCGTAGTCACAAAATCTCATACCAAATTAAATATATTTAAGGAATTACGTCTTTTAGCTATCGCATTGATATGTTTCTGAAAGTACAGACCTAGAGACGGTCAACCCCCTCATTGGATATGGCTGAAACTTTGATGAGTGTTTGAACCATAGATGTTAAATCCATATTCTGAAGTTTGTCAATCTACCCCTCTTTGTTTTATAGTTGCCTTGTTAATGCAGATTCGAACAGCCGGACAGACTGAACGAATGTTACTCAATATTTGGAAGAAATCTACAAATTTGATGTAAATACTGAATACCGAATTTCACCCATCTAGGTCAAAGCGTTTGTCAGTTTCCGTCGCAGACAGACGGATATTTTCCAAAAATATATTTTTCGAATTCAGGGTACACTAATGCGTGGATATTCATCGAAATCTCCAGTTCGAATTTTTTTTTTTTGATGATTACGTACACGAGAAAGTAAAAATGGATATCTCGAATCTTTAATCTCATACTTTACTTACAGAAATTGCAGCGCTCAGAAGAATATTTTCGTCAACATGTTCTAATGATGTTAAATGGTAGCAGCTCTGTTAATTTGTCATGTAATTTTCCTCTAACTTTCGGAAATTATTGATTTAAATATTGCAACTATCGATATTTACATTTCTTTTCGTCAGCGCTATCATCATCAAGAAACCTGGATGCACTTTACAGACACTTTATATAAAAGTTATTCAAAGTATTCAAATAGTTTTGGATCACCCTGTAAACGCTATGTCTGCCTTTTTCATGTGTGTATTTTAGGATGGAGAAACAGCTTTACATTTAGCTGCGATGAGAGGCCACCTGGATGTCGTTCGAAGCATCATCGAAGCAGGCGGCGCTAATCCAGACATGACAGATAAGGTGAGTTTTACGAAGTTACTTTTAAAAAAAGCTGCTCTTTCATCAATTATTCATATAATGTGCTTTAAGTCAGTCAAAAGATTAAAACTTAAAAATATATCATTCAATAACGGAACTATAAAATTAGTTGAATTAAAACACTAAAGACAGTTTAGTAATATTATAATTGCAATAATATTAATATATTATATATCTGCATTAATATTATATATACATGCAATTATCTGAACCACGACTTAACGGTTCAATTTTCTATGTTATTTTATATGATTATGCTTACTGTATTATCTGATTATTTTGGATTATGTTGATATTTTAATTTATTTTATAGGATTAAAAATGGGATGCCAGTGTGTTTATGATGTAATAAGTTCAAAAATTAAAAAATTAATGGTGCTAATAAAATTAAAATGAATACAAATTTAATTAGAGTACATTTCAAAGTTTAAATATATCTTTACTAACATTTGGAAAATTGATTTTCAGTTACTCTCGTTTTGATTATAATTTTAAAAGTAAGAATATTTTAACAGTTATATTTCTAAAATTAAAAAAATTCTTGAATAATTGTCTTTTAAAATTAGGGAAATATTAGTTTTACAGGTTGCAAAATTTTAAAAAGCAAGTTTTTATTAGTCAGCTAAAAAGAATTTTTGGAGAGGTTTGGTTTTATTATCCACTTTTTGTCTCTATTTTACAATTCTTTATTATAATATAACTTAATCATGAAATCAACTCTTTCGAATCCACTACCAGATAGCGCCATTCATATAAATTCAAAACTGAGTTGAATTAATTTATTATTTTATAATTAAATTTTACTAAATATTAAAACTGTACACTTTCATCGATAAACTACACATGTATAAAACTTGCAAAAAAAAAAAAAAAAAAAAAAACGTTAAGAACATTCTTATTTATCTCAATTATCTGTTTTAAGAATCCTGTATCTTTATTTTAATAATGTCATTCTAAACCATCAGAAATAAATGAGTTACTTGTCTCTTCTTAAAAGGCGTTATTAAAAGCAATATTTAATCGAAAGAAAGTTTTTCTATTGCTTGTCACTTTCAATCAAAGAATGGCTTGAATGCAAGAACTTTTAATCATGAAAGAAAGTGAGTGAACTATTTAATAATTATGTGACTGAAATAAGCAAACTTTAAACTTAGATTTGACATATTTTGCATAAGATGGATTTTTCAATCATTTTCTTACACATGTTCTTATTTTCAGCATGGATGTACTGCTCTCCATTGGGCTCTAAGAAGACATCATTCTGCCATTGCCAGCATGCTGTTGCAATATGGCTGCAACATAGATACTGTAGATAATGTGAGTGTGCGCATTATAAAATTAAATTAAAAAAAGAATTTTATTGTTGAGAAATATATAGAAATAAAACGAATGACTAAATTTAGATGGTAATAAGTTTAAAACAATTTTTTTAAATTTTTATTTATTTTTTATAAAATGAAATAAGATATCTATTACAGTAGTTCTCACATCATAACTGTGGATAAATTTTTGTACAATTTCACTTATCGTGGTTTCTAGAAGGCAAATTAGCATGAGAAAAATTGGAAAAAAAATTCCTATCAGAAAGCTGGAAGGCAAAGGTATAATTCCTTTACATTTAAGTTACTATCTGGCACATAAAATGTTGATGTTAGAAACAGTCAAAATTAGGGCGCGAAAATGATTTCTGCTCCTAACTTCTAAAATATTGCAGTTATAGAAAAACTTTAAACACAAAAGCTCTTTCTATTAATGTGGCTAGTTAGATTTATTTTTCTATCTTCAATATTCAGAAGGTTATAACGAAATGAAAATTCCAATCTCCCACCATTTCCACCCCCTTTACATTTCTAAAAACATATTTGAAGCCAGTTAAAATCCAAACAAAATTACTTTAGTCCTTATAATCATTCGTCCAATAACCAAGCGTTACACTTTATATAACCTTTTGAACGAATGGCGGTTTTGGGTTCTAAGGACCACGATCGGTGAAATTTTCTCGAAGTTTTGTCATGAGAATCATTGCAATAGGTAGTATTTTTATAAAGAATCTGCCTAAAGGAAAGATAATTAGAGTCAACTTTCAGAGAACTATTTTTGAGAGCTACCATCCTTTAGAAATTAGAGATAAGATCTCACCTTCTGCTGATCGACTGTAGTTCAACCTAGATAATATTTATTGCTTTTGTATAAGGATTGCTTATATTTTAGAATAATGTAGCTTTAGAATAATTAGCTTGTATATTAGAATAATGCATTAATTAATTTAGGGCTACATGCATTATTCTAATCTTAAAGGAATTTATCTTCGCCTTTTCGTTTTGCAAAAGGAATTTTTTGAAATTTTTTTTAAAAATATAAATTTAAAATATCTTTTTACTATTCTGAAATTATAAAATCTTATTCTCCTGCAGGTAGGCGAAGCTCCTATCCATATCGTTTCCAGGGAAGGGTTACTTTCTATGGCGCAGACATTGTGTGCTTTTGGATGCAAAGTGGAAATTCTAAATAAGGTAAGTTCCATTAGAAATGCCTGCTTCTGTTAGTAATGTCGATTTGTTTCTGTAAAGTAGATTTTTAACTTAATAGCAACAATTATGTACTGATGCTAAAGGAAGAAATATAAAAAAAGTCTGATAAACCCGGGACTGCAGATTTTAAAACGTAAGTAACGGTTTTATTGCCTTGATCTCTTCGATTACGGCCCAATATGGCTGCTTCAATTTTCTCTCTTCCAGTGAGCTCAGCTTCTACTTCTAAATCAACGAAAGGGGGGGTCTCTCCAAATTTTTTCGCATACTCTCTAATAAGAGTGTTATCTTTGAGAATGCCTTGTATAGCATTGATTTACAATAGTTATGAAACATAAATCTTTGGTGTGAATTTAGCACTTCTATTGAATCTATTGTAATATCCTTGGCGAGTTATTTCGCGATTAATCCCTGGTATCCGAAAATCGAATTTGTTTTTGAGACGCTCTTTCCTCGACCAGCTGAATCAAAAATTTGACACAAAACTACGATTGTAGTCACAAAACTCCATACAGAATTTTATTTATTTAAGTCATTGCATTTTTTGAGTGATGGCTTATTTGTTTCTGAAAAGTTCGGACAACTCCTCACTAGATTTTGCTGAAAATTTGACAGATGACAACCCGAGACATTACCACCAGGGCACATCTGTCTAACTCAAAGCATTTTTGAATTATCTTTGTCACAGACAGACATACTGGCGGATATACATACATAATGCCAAAAATGTGTTTTTCGAATTGAGGGAGGTTTGAAACATAGAGATCCGTCAAGTTCGAATTTTTGACACTTACAATATTTTCTCTATACTTCATATATGAGAGAGTAGAAAGTAAACTTTAATATTCTACCTTAAATCAATACCCATGTGATATATCATTGTGAAGAAGTATTAGACATTGCAAAAAGTAAAACTAATAAAATCTTGATAAGACCTAGTAGTAATAATAGTATATCACCAAACTTCATAATAAGAGCTCTCATATGCTTTGCAATTTTAATGCAACCCGTGTTGAGTTAGTTGTTAACAAGTAATATATAAAACAAAATTTTTAAAGTCAATTCATACTTAGGTCAATCATTTTTTTATTTTTATTTTAGTTACTTTTTATTAAATAATAACAAAATGGGTGACAAACTTGGCGACCATTTCTCGACTTTGGAGACCCAATAGAAATGACTGGACAAATTTAATTAACGAATTAATATTTGAAAAAAAAACTGTATTAACATCAAGTGCCATCCACTACAAGTTTTAAAAAATGTATTTGAACTTGAGTGGATGAATAAAAAGTATTTTATTAACGACTGAAAATTTGAACAAGCTATATATATATAGAGAGAGAGATTGTGAGCTAATAGTAGGAATTGAAAAAGTGGAAGGGGGTCCTAATTTTAGTTCATTTTTTTCCACCCAGCAGCGAAGGGCATCATTTAGGATACTTCCACTGGACCTTAACTGAAGGAGTCATTGGATCAAATCTTTATCAAAATTGCAAAAAACTATTGCCATTAGTTAAAGAGAATATTCACATTAGAATTCTATTTACGTGTAAAACCTTGATGATAACCATTTATTTTTGACCGCACTATAAAGCATTGCTCATTTGAAACTTTAACGTGAAGAATGATGTTTAATTTGTTTCGGCACATGCATGGTTTTTTACTTTTATCCTCCAGTTACAGATGATGTAATATAAATATAAGAGCAATGCTACGAATTAATATAATAATTATAATATTAATTGTTATTATTCATTTATAATTGTTTAAATAATTAAAAAAGCAACTCTATTTGCACTATTGAAACATATTTTAATGTTTATGTACTTGTTATTAATTACAATGATAGAAAAGAAATTGAAAAAAAAAAAAAGAGAAACTGTAAAATTTTATTTTTGTACTCATTTATTTTCAAGATAATACAATATTTTCTTATAAACTTTAAAGAAGCAAAATATGGCATAATGAATTTATATTGTTGACCCAATTTAAGAAATTGCTCATGCAATATTATTTAAGTGATTATTAATATTAATTGTATTAGTGAAAAAAACACTGAACTTTATTTTTAATTTGGAGATTTTTTTTTTCTTCTTTTAGCTGGGTCAATATCCTCTGCATTTAGCTGCCCGAAGTGGGCATTTGGAACTAGTACGGTGTTTATGCTTAGCTGGCTGTGATGTGGAATTAAGAAACAAGGTTCGATTTAACTTATGGCATCTAATAAAAAGAATAAACGTTTAATTTTTTGCATTTGATGGAAGATATTTTAGAAAGAAAATACTTAATAAGTTTTTATAAGTATAGCTGATTGAAATGACGAATTAACTCTTGCAAAATCAGTCTTTTCCTTTGACTCGATTCAACAGTTTTTCGACAAATAACAAGATTGTGGCATTAATATGAATCATATATAAATTGCCGAAACTGGCACTGAAAATTGATGAATTATAAAAAGAAATTGAATAGCGTTTTGGTAAAACTGATGTATAAGAAAAATAGTCTTCCTTTGGTAATAAGCGAAATTGAATAGCACATGAAACATGAAAACACAAACTGTGCTATTCATTATTGAATAAATTCGTACATTTATTTCTCACTATCAATCGAATCTGCTTTTAACTGTGATAACTCATTTTAAAGATCGAAATTCATGTAAGAATAACTTTAGTATTTTAGGATTTAAATATTTTTACGATATTAAATCAGTCAAACGATAAAAAAATACAAAAAAAAAAAAATATCGATAATTTTTTTTTTATTCTTGCTGCCACAAGTTCTGAAGATAATTCTTACAATTATGTTTTTCAAATTCTAGGATGGCATCACTGCCGAAATAAGTGCTTTAGCTCAAGGCTATAATGAAATGGCAAATTTATTGAATAAGCTAAGGAATGTAAGTATTATTTTCACGAAATTCGTAATTTTCGTTGAATACAAATACCCGCTTGAGTGCTCTTTAAGCTGCATTTTGACAATATTGTTGAAAACTAACAGCTTACTTTTTTCAGAAAATGAGGATTTCTTATTAATTTAAATTTTTAGATGAATATTTTAATCACCTATTTATATACACTGCTGTTCATTGTTCACATTAACGCAAAAAAAAAAAAAAAGATGGGCAGAAGGTGGGGGAGGGGAGTAGGCTATATCCTGAAATCTGTCGCATATTTATCTCTCTAGACACATAAGACATCACAAATGCATTTGCTAATAATTCAAATGCACTTGTTCAGTCAGCTTTTTATCTTCACTGTCTTTGTTACATGCGTTTTACTTATCTTGACGAATATTTTCTTATTTTGCCTATAGTATGACTTAATACATAATAAAGGGTGTCCCAATATTAACGCAAGATTTGAATTTACCTCCTTCCGTGCAGTAAAATGTTTTAAAAGAACATTTGGCAGCTGATAGTTTAGAGTTAGTAAAAGTGGAGCTTTACACGACAGAACAACGTGTTAACGCAAAATTTGAATTAAATAATAATAAAAAAAAACAGCTTTTTTCCTTCAAATTGTAATTATATTTTTATTGAATCTTCAAGTACACAGGATGTACGGAACAACAGATAAGGAAAATGATCTTCACTGTTTTGTCGAAATTGTTCATAACCATTTTGCATAAATGTGATTGAATTTCGTTGATGCAGCAGTGAATTTCTTCCTTCAATTCACGCGTGCTTTGTGGGTTTGTTGGCATAGACCTTTCACTTCAAATAATCCCATGAAAAGAAATCCAGTGGTGTTGAATCACACGATCTAGGGGGCCAATTCTCAAATTTTTGAACTGTAACCGCCAGATTTTCATTATTTTTGAAATATTGTTCAAAAATGAAAACATTGTTCTATCGGGTACTGCTACATTTTCACTAACTCTAAACTATCAGCTGCCAAACGATTTTTTAATAGTATTGCCAACATTTTACTGCACAAATGGAGCTAAATTCAAATTTCGCGTTAAATTTGGAACACCCTTTGTATCAATGATTATATTTTACATGCATATTAAATATCAGCTCAATTACTGCGACATGCCAAGAATAATGTAACAATCCTACATTAAGGATTTCATTCCGGCCAATGAATGCTTATAGGAATTTCATTTTTCTGTTCTATGAGTTTTGCTATAGAAGCAGCCTTCTGTCGGATTATTTTAAATGATTATATCAGAAACAAGTACCAGCACAAACCTGCGTATGTTAATCTTTCTAATTCTGTTTCTGGACCTAACACGCCGAACATAAGCAGGATTCTCCTTATTGCCTCCTTTTCTCACAAGTCTTTTTGTTTTTTCCTTATTATGTGCACATTAAAAATATCAATATATACGCTCTTTAACATTTATCATATATTCGCCAAAATACGTGGATAAAATATACATAAAAAAATTAATAAAATGCAGTTACTGCTGTTTTTTTCTAAAAGGTTACTGTTACAGCTTCACGCCAATAGATGGCGCATCTGTCGTGTAAGAAGTTTTTGTTAATTCTTTTTTGTATCTTAACGTTTAGTGTGCAAGAACGATTCTGATCTAGACATGGCATCCAACTGTGAGTGGTGTAGCAGTCAACCTCAAGAGGCATAAAAAATGTGTCCGAAAATAAAATGGTGTTTATCAGAAGGAAATGAGTTTTATTTGAAGAGAATTACAGTTACATTCAAAAAGTTTTAATAAAATTGGATTCTCGCAATATAATTTCAAAAATTAAAAATATATTTAAAAAATGTTGAAAGCGATTTAGACATTTGATACTTCATCACTATACAGCTTTATAGAAATAGCTATTAATTTAATGTTTTCTACTTCATAATTTCAGACATTAATTATAATCCATTGCCTTTCCCGTAATGCTGCATTTTTTCCTATCCAGTTTAACATTTTTAAATCCAGAATTACTTAAAGTTTTCACAATGCAAATGACTTGCCGTACAATTGCAGCCTTTCTGTTAGCGCAGTATAGTCAATCATGGTTCTTGCGCCTATAAACCACACACAACACCTTTCTGATAATGTTTTTTATTTTTTTAAATATGTCTACTCATCCTTCTTTTCTTTAGTTTTTTCCTATTTCACATTTCTGAATTTCCTTTTTTCAAGTTTTGTTCTTTCTATATACAAATTTGATTTCTACTCTAATATTAAATCAAATGCTTATTTCTAAACTATTAAGATTATGTTTACAATTCCAATTAAAAATGCTTTAAATGAAGAAAAAAATTATTTTTTATGCTCTTTGAGGCAATAAATGTTCTATTGAGGATATCACGCTCGAAGTCTAATTTTTATACTATCCTCCTAACCTGCAATTTATATTTTCTTGGAGCAACATATTAGAAGTTTAGTTGGTTAGAACAAGAGATTGGAAGTTTACTTCGTTAGAACAGTTAGAAGAAGTTTACTTCGTTAGAACAGTTAGAAGAAGTTTTGTTGGTTAGAACAAGTTAGAAGAAGTTTTGTTAGTTAGAACAAGTTAGAAAAGTTTTGTTAGTTAGAACAAGTTAGAAAAGTTTTGTTAGTTAGAACAAATTAGAAAAAGTTTTGTCAGTTATAACGTTAGAAAAAGTTTTGTTAGTTAGAGCAAATTAGAAAAAGTTTTGTTAGTTAGAGCAAATTAGAAAAAGTTTTGTTAGTTAGAGCAAATTAGAAAAAAGTTTTGTTAGTTAGAACACGTTAGAAAAAGTTTTGTTAGTTATAACAAGTTAGAAAAAGTTTCGTTAGTTATAACAAGTTAGAAGAAGGTTAAAAGAAGTTTTGTTAGTAAGACAAGAAATAAGAATAATTTTACAATATCCATATCTTTGTATGAATGCTTTTCTTCCGGAACCTCGATTTCATATGATTTTCAGGTCCCGAGGGGTCAGTTTTTAGACGAAAACCGAACCCCTCATTAAAAAAAAAAAAAAAAAAAAAAAAAAAAAAAAAAAAAAAAAAAA
>JAPMOR010039662.1:241945-312327 GCA_026543865.1 Argiope aurantia | reverse complement strand
CTTTAGAAATCTATTAATTGAAATTTAAAAAACTTCCTATTTTATTTCTCAGGTGATTCTATGAGCCAGTCAGTTATTGAATTGAATAGCTCTGAAACGAACAATCTTCAGTTTGAAACAAACTACGAAACCTACACCCATGGAATAGATGTCCAACAGCTTAATATATCAGGTAGAGTATTAATGTCTGAATAACGAATTCTGATCTTGGTTACTAAGTAAAAGGTAACCTGAAATTTTTAATCGTTGCATATACACTTAAGTGCCAGCAAAACTGGTACACCTATTTAATATCATGTAGTGTCCTCACGTGCACGCAGAAATGCGGCAACACGGCATGGCATGGATTCAACTAATTTGTGAAGATATTCTGTAGACAGTTCACACCATGATTCTCGCAAGGCAGTCGACAAGGCTATTGGAGTATGAAGAGGTGGAGATCACCTGAGGACTGCACGTAGCTAAACAATCTCAGCTACACTCGATAATGGTCATGCCTGGGGAATTAGCTGGCCAAGAGAGGGAACGGAATTCAGAAGAGTGCTCTTCAAGCCACTCGGTAGCTGACCTGTGGGGTGACGCATTATCCTTTTGGAATTGTCCACGTCTTCAAAATGCACACAGGACATGAAAAAATGCAGGTGTTCAGAAAGGTTTTTAATGTACTGCTAACCTGTCATGGTCGAGTCTATATGTATCAATGGTCCCATTTCATGCCAACTACACACGCCCCATATCATCACAGAGCCTACATCAGCTTAAACATTTCCTTGAAGGCATGAGGGATCCATAGTTTCGTGGGATTTCTTTGCATCCGTTCGCGGCCATCCGCCATATACAATTGGTAAAAGGACTCTTCAGTCTAGACAACGTTTTTCTAATCATTACGGGTCCAATGACAGTGCTGGCGAGCCCATGCGAGGGGCAGAGGTTTGCGCCTCCGAGTCAACAATGTTTCACGAGATGATCTGCGGCTGCGAAAGCACATACCAATCAGGGTACTCTGACACTTGTTGATGGGCCTACATTCAAATCCGCATCACTTTGAGGAAGTGTTGAACGTCTATCTCGTGTAACGATTCTTTCCAGTCGTCGATGGTCCCGTTCTAGCAGGATCTTTTTCCGACCACACCGCTGTCGGAGATTTGAAGTTTTACTGTAAACCTAATGCTCGCGGAACACCCTCGAAATAGCCGTGCGCGAAGATCCAAATTTCATCGCTACTTCGGAAATGCCGTGTCCCATCTCTCGTGCGGCGACAATTAGTCCCCGTTGAAAATCACTTAAATCTTGATATCCTGATATTGTAAGAGCAAGAAGCCTCCTCAGACAGCTGTTGTCTTTTATACGCACTGTCGATCGCAGCTCCTTACGCTGATTAATTGAAAACCTCCATTCTATGCGTACGACCTGCTGTACCAGTGTTTCTGGCTCCGCAGTGTAAACTACTTTTACTTGAATAATAAAAGCACACAAACTCATGTATGAGATTCTCTATAAATACATCATAATATGTGCAGCAGTTCATAAAAATTATTCTATAATCTTCAGTATAAAACGAAATAGTAACGATATAAGAATACGAGTTCCAAACCCAATCCACAATGGCCTGAACTGTTGCGGTGACAGTGAAGAAAGACATCGCAACGCAAGTTGACTTTCAATTACAATCCCCGAGGAATACACGATTGCAGTGCATTCTCGGATTTTGCGCGTTTCCGCATGTGTCAGGAGAAGTTCATTTCTTTCAAAAAGGGATGAAAGCAGGAGAGGTTAACTTTAACAATAGAGTGATTTCAGGTTATTGTCGGAATCGATAGGCGTAAAAAGTGCTGATTTTTCTGAATACCACCCCTTAGCGAAGTAAAATAATCGAAAAATGCTAGTCTCGGGATCCTGATACGAATAGTAGCATTTAGGAAGGGAGTTCGCTTCAGTACAACAATACTACCAATTTTCGACAATTCCCTCTTGTTGAAGAGGGAGGTACGAAAATGTAAGAGAATTTCGGGATTTTTTTTCCGATCTTTGATTTTAGCTCCATTGGATACTTTTTTGTTCAATTTTTTTCCATATGTATGAGAGTGCGTGTCGTTTCTTGGCGAACTTTTTTGTTTGAATTTAAAAGGGATATTGATTCCTTATTGCGAATCACCCTCTCCCTCTGTGCGAAAAACACATTTTGGAAACGGTCCCGCCGTGTGTCTGTGACAAAGATAACTCAAAAATGCTTTGAGCTAGATTGATGAAATTCAGTATGCGATCGTAATACAAAATTTGCAGATATGTATCAAATTTTGTGCAAATCTTATTTAGAGGAAATGTATCTATTTGGATGTTCCAATATAAGTTAGCACAATAACTATAAAACAAAGAGAGATAAGATAAGATAAGATAGATAGATAGGATAAACATTCATCAAATTTTGAACCAAATCCATCATGAGGTTGAACATATTGTTTGCGCGCTTTTCTCCATTCCGTCTGATCACGTGACTCAATGTAATCATGTGATTCGATGTAATCACGTGACGCAATGCGTTGATGTATATTTCTCTCTGTTCTGTGCTGTGTTGTAATAAATGTGTGTGTCTAACATGGCGTGGTTATTTTGAGGAGCTATATAATAGAGATAGTTAACAAAATGAATGTGGTGTGAGGAGAAAAGAATATGGTCCGTCTACGTGTTGTGTGAGGAGTTAACACATATGTTGATCTGTACTTTTAGAAATATCCAAAAACGATAATTAAAAAATGCAGTAACTTAAATATTTCAAATTCGGTATGTAATTTTGTGACTACAAATATACTTTTTATGTCAAATTTTTGTTCCAGACTGTTGAGAAAAACTCGATTTTTGGATTTTACTAAACGCATGCCAGAGATAAATTGCCAAGAATGAATCGATAAGTTCATTAAAAATGATAAATTTTTACCAAATGCTAATAATTCGTAACTATTGTACACCAATGCTATGCATTCGTTCTCTTGGATGACACCTTTATTACAGAATATGCGAAGAAAGTTTTTAGGAAATCATTCCCGCTGGTTAATGAATGCATTTATCACATTTTGAGTAATACATCTATGAAACTGGGGCATTGTTTTTTTCTTACCCTGTTCATGTACACAATATAGCGAGTGAAAATTAGATTTTAAAATTTGATTATTATAAATGCAAAATATTTAAAGAAAATTATTCAATTCTTTAAAGATTAATTCATTTTCTGTCTACTTGAATTTCCAGGAATTGGTGAAATAAGTCTGTGGGAATTCTCGGGACATGAACCTTATTACATGATCTACGACAACTTCATCGGAAATACGAATTGCTTACATCTCGTTTTCTTCAGTCTTAGCGACCCTTATGACACGCAGGTGCAGCAAGTTCAATTCTGGTTGTCGTTTTTGCAATCGAGGATTCCGGTTTATGAACCTCTAGGTAAGTCTATATTTTGCTTGAAATGAAATATTGATGCGACACTATCCATGAATGTATAGCGTCGTAATGGTCTAGAGGCAAGGTCTATAAAGGGTTCCATTTTCGAAACCCAATTCCATCGATAGACTAGTCTGAACGGACTTAGTACACGCTCAGATTTAATTTCCTCTTACTTGTGTGATATGGAAGTTTGAAAAAAGGGGTGTCACCTCAAGTGCCATAATCGTCATCTGATCAAGGTTTAAAATTATGAGATTTTTTTACCCCCCAAATAGTCTGCTTTTAGCTAAAAAGCAAAATGTAAATAATACCAAAATTTCAAAGATGTAATTTCCAGAACTCATTCTGCTGAATACGAACAAATGGTAGAACAGAGTTGTGGTTGCGATGATATATTATTTCTGTTTAACCCGTTCGCTGCCATGTACCATATCTTTTATTCGGACTGCTATCTAATAAGATGCTTATTTCTTTACCATCTCTTACTTGTAGTAGATAAGAGAATATTTAATTTGATAGTACGCATGATTCATGTGTTATTGAAATGTTAAACAATGGGACAAAACAAAAACATTTAAAGATATTTAAGATTATTCAAAAACACAAATGATTAATTTTGATTAAAATATTATAACACCGAATTCATGCTGACTCTCCATAAGGAGATTACACAGACTCCGACACACATGAGTATGCATCGGCTTCCAAAAACATTGCACACCACTGCTACATTGTCTAATTAATAAATATCCTCCCAACCATTATCTTTAGTTCAGTTATATATTAACGTTTTAACACAACACTAAGGCTATTTCGGGACGGACCTTGTAATTTTGAACTCCGATCAGATGACGAGGGCAACACCTGAGCTAGCACCCGCCCTCTCCAAACTTCCACACTACAATAGTATGAGGACGTTTGGTCCCGATGGATTTAAAGTGCACCAAACCCGCTTACACGATACTTCTTCGATGGAATCAGGTTTCACGCCTGAAACCCTCTAGTTCCAAAGCCAAAGCCTTACAACGAAGCCACCGCGGCGCCCCACCATTTTCTTAAATATATAAAGAAATTTTTTATGATATATGCTTCTCATTTAAAAAAAATTATGTATTTATGATATAATTATTTTAGGCTTTGGCGGCAAGAGTGGGAAAGCTGCAAGGATCGCTTTAGTTGCTACTCACGCTGACAGTGCCTCTTGTCACAGAGTGACTGCAACCGGTGAATATGTCAGCAGCGAGGCCACCTCCGTTTTGAGAACTATGCAGTTGAGGTTTGGAAAAATTTTCGATCTGCACGAAACAGTCTTTGTCCTGGACGCACATGTCGTTGGTTCGCCCGCATTGAAAGCACTCAAGAACTACGTGGCTCATCATAAGGACAAAGTAACTCAGGTAAATGTTGAATCGATTATTTTTAAAGTGGGAATCTAACAGTTAAGCCAAGCATCTCCTCTTGAAGAGCTAGGAATAATGATAATAAAAATAAGTTTTTAAAATCATTTTCATTAGTCTTCTAAAAAGATGAAAAATTTTTTTTTCTTGTAATTATTTTTTTAATATAAAATTCTTTATTAAAATATTTCGTAATATTGCAATCATTTTTCTCAATTTCATTACTAGATGGCGCCGATCGTCTTGAAGCAAATTTTAGTTAAATTAGAGGAATAACCGATAATTAAGCTCTGAAAACAAGACAATAACATATTATCTTAGGTTTACCTAAAGAAAGTCAGCAAAATTTCAAAGCTCTAAAGCATCAAGAAGTAGCAAAAAAATAAATTTCAAATTTCTGTCTTTTCATACATAAAGCAAATGAAGTAAAATAAATGTATGTAAAAATACATAATATTTGTTTCGATTTACAATATCAATCATGGTGGGGTTAGCTATTAAATATTTCAGTTACATTTTATATATCAAAAAATATAACAGTGAAATACTATATTTCTCCATAGCGTTTGAAACGAGTAGGGCCGGTTTATGAAATAGTGAAATTAGGGAACTATCTTGGAACCCAGATTTTTTTAACGATATTAGATCCGATTTAGTGCTTTCGTTTGATTACAAAAACTTATTTGAATGAAAAATATAATTTAAATTTCAAAACCTTATTCTAATATATTTTTTATATTTTCTACTTATTTTAAAGATCAGTGTAGACTGATTATTTTTCTGATTGGCTTACAGATTCACAAGTCAACGGCTCTGATAAGCTTTATGCTTAATAAAATAATAAGATTTTTTTAATACTTCTTGTATAAATTCCTTGTGTGCAAACAAGTATACCACAAGGCTTACAGACGTGGG
Source organism: Argiope aurantia (assembly GCA_026543865.1). Lineage (NCBI taxonomy): Eukaryota > Metazoa > Arthropoda > Arachnida > Araneae > Araneidae > Argiope > Argiope aurantia. The sequence continues at coordinate 306,574 of JAPMOR010039662.1, read as the reverse complement.
GCAGATCACAATCGATAGTGGAAGAACTTTCAAATATGAAGGAAGCAGACACAATTGGAAATAGAAGAAACAAGAAAATACACAAATGCAAACAAAAAATAAAACAAAATTGCTCACATACTAACGGAAACATACAGTAAATGATATAATACAATTGAAGAAGCATGATCAAATGAAAATAAAATATTCAAAATACAAATACAAAAAGCGTAAAAGTATATATACAAGTATATGTAGGCAAATACATATAAATGAAGTTTAAATAATACGGGGGAAAATACTTTTAATATATGTTCCAAAGGAAATGAGAGATGATTTGCTCTAAACGAAGGCAGATAAATGTGGAGGCCAAGTTGTATTGTTCCTTAGAAGGCAAATCCTAAGTTTACGTTTTTCGGGTACACCATTGGTGCATTCAAATATCAAATGCTTAGCATCCTGGACTGCACCACTGTAGCATGAACACCTGTCAGTCGACGGCAAATTGAAGCGTTTCAAATATACTTTAAAGTTTCCATGCCCATTCAGAAACTGGGTAAGCTTGAAATTAGACTCAAAATAGTTAGACTTTAAGTATCTTCTGTACGGAAGGAATAAATACCTTCTTGAACTGCGCATGAGTCGATGCTTGATATAAGGTATTCCATTCAAATATAACCTTATCTTTAAAGGCATTCTTTAAATAAGATTTCGGAATGAAATTAACTAATTTTGTCGCTTCTTTGACAAGCCAGTTGGCACGTTCATTGCCATATATTCCCATATGACTAATAAAAAAAAAAAGAAAAGAAGTACGAGGTGTACAAAATAAGAAGTTTTGTACACCTCTGTATTAAAAAAAACTCTGATTAGATTGTATTTTAAGAATTATTTGGTTTAGGTAATCGATGTTATTTAAGGCCTATAAAGATGAAAGAGTCGATTGTATTAAAAAAAATGTACAATTTTTGTATAAAAATTTTGCATAATGTTTTATCATTATCATAAATAACATGTGGGACCGCGGTGGCCTGGTGGCAAGGTCTCGGCTCGTGAGCCGTAGGATTTCAGGTTCGAGACCTGATTCCACCGAAGAACCGTCGTGTAAGAGGGGATTGTTGCACGTTAAATCCGCCAGGTCCAAACGTCCTCCCGCTGGTGTGGTGTGGAGAGGGGCGTTCCAGCTTAGGTGTCATCCTCGTCATCTGACCAAGGTTCAAAATTATGAAGTCCGTTCCAAAATTGCCTTAGTGCCTAAAACATAAATAACATCTGGTTTCGAGGAGTTGAAAGAGATGTCTCGAAGTTTGCATAGTTAAAAGGCTCATACAAGACTTATTCCACCCTAGAAATGAATCATTAGTGCTCAAAAACATTAGACAGATAACTGTCTCATTTAATACTTTCATAAAAAATTCTTCACTTTTCCTTCCATATTTGTTTGCTCCCACTGATTAGGAATTTCCGCAGCCAAGTGAAAGGGCATGCAATGGTGTTAATATGACTTATAAAATGGAGTGCAATTTCTACTTATTTTCCGTGCTCATTATTCCTTCCTCAAACATCGTTAACATTTCCATTGAATCCAGGGTCTTCCAAAAAGTACGGGTTTCCTGGAAAGTGTGTGTTCTCACCTCACCGTCACCTGGCGAAAGGCTCGCTGCTGCTTCCCTATCATGTCTTGGAAAGAGTTTATCGACCTCGTCCACTCCGAAGTCAACCCACTTGCCGGAGAGGAACATATGAAGGAGCTCATCCAGCAGATGCAGATCATGGGAGAGGTATGGCTCAAAACGTTTCAAATTCCCAATTAGTTTGAACTAGCCGCCTTTGGCGATTAACTGTGTTTGCTTCGGTTGGGACTGGCTTCAATTACATTGCCATTGTTTAGCATGATGATGTTGATGATTCTTCCAAAAAAAAGTACTAGGTATATCATAAATGCATGCAAACTTTAAAAATTTATAATCTATACTTATAATAAAGCTCAATGTGTGTGTGTGTGTTGGCGCTCTACAGGCAAGACCATTCAACCTACAGCTACCAAATTTGGCACGTGTATACCTTGAAGGCCGGGAATGTGCACCTCGGGGTTATTTTTTCGAATTTTTAATTAGAATTTTATTTATTTAAAAATTAAGCGAAATTTTGACGTGTTTCTGCTATAACTTCCGAAAATATTATCGCACAAAAAAGATTTTTACATCAAGTTAAAAGATCAAATATTTATCTTCTAAATGATACCAATATTTTAACCTTAAAATTAAATTTCTATTTTTAATGAATTTTTAAATAAATATTTAATATATTTTTCAACATTTTTTTTCGTACAAAATAAAAATAAAACTTAAGCTGCACGAGACGTTTCGCATTCATGGGGAAAAATTAGCTTTTTTCAAAGTGTTGCCATCACATTGATTAAAGCTCCAATTAAAAATAAATTAAATCTTTTTGGAAATGAAATCTGCAAAAATATAATTTTCGGCAAGTGTCTGTAGGAAATGAAACAAATATGAAATATTATTTTTTCTAAAAAATAAATTCAAGAAAAATTATTTTATGATCTTTTACACTCTCTATACAGGGTGTTTATTTAGTCCCGGACCCATTTTGATGTTTAATGACTCATAAAATAATGAAGATGTAAACAAACTTATGGCATTTATTGATGGAATAACTCATATATTTTACTTTTCAGGTTTGAATATTTTTACTTTTGTAAATTTCGTCTGCGCGTGTGGTAAATTTCAGATAATTTCATTTTCCATTCTAGATATCTGCACTTTTCTAAATATCGTCTGCTTATTAATTGCATATTAAGGAGAATGCATACACCACAAGAGAAAGCAAAGATTTTATGGTGGATCATAGAAACGAAATCGATAGTGCAAGCACAGAGAAATTTCAGAAGAATTTACCAAAAAGATCCTGCATCCAAAAACAGCCTCTTGCGGTGGAAAAAGAATTTTCTAGAAATTGGAAGTATCGCAGATAAAAAACGTTGTTAATTTCCAATCAACTAAATCAATCACTTAAACTGACTGATTTATGAACATTTGAATATCACTATTCAATAAAAAAAGGATAATTTTAGATTTTCCATCGATCGTTTCAAAGAAAATACGCCAATCAGCGAGCAGGTTTCTCAAGATTAATTGGCCTAAGATCATGAAAATGGTGAGTTTTTCTAAATTTTTAACATTTCAAACTTCATAAATAAGTCTTAGTTGATCGTGGAAAATAGAAACATTCATTCATTTATTTAAAATTTGGTGTGTCCAGAATATTGCTCAGAATATGATACCTTACTGCATTAAATTTAGACTTCATAATTTTTGAAATGTATTTATAGGCCGGAACAAAATATTATTATTGAATTCATTTCAATTCTTTTGAAAGCAAAAATAACTGAATTTTATGCTGAATATGAGAAATTTTTGTTGAATTATTCTTTGAGATACTACATAAATTATGAAAAATATTTTGTAGTTCACATAAGACTTAAATACCGAGCGATTCTGTTTGCATATTTAATAATAATAATAATAATAAATAAATAACAATAAAGATAAAATAAAACGCTTGGTTTTATTAAAAAATATCTTTATATTAATTGCAATTTCATCATTTCCACTTTAAATTAAAGTTGAAGTTTTACCGGAAGTGACAATAAATTAGCAAAATATATATAGTGAATTGAAAGAAACGATCTAAACAACAGTATAAGTTTGGTATGACTATCAAAATTGGAAGATTAAAAATGTTATGTTTGAGAATCTATTAAGAGACCAGTTAGTTAAAATATTTAATTGAAAATTGTAGCGAGCGGTAATACTGGCGAACCGCCTGGTCGCCAAAGGTGGCTAGTATATAATAAAATAAGTATTGCTCCAAAAAAATTCCAGTTTCCTCGACTATAATCAAATGGATATATTCTAGTAAACTGTATATATGTGGTGTCCGGAGCGTCATCCTGGCGGCGCTCGCGTCATCACTCAACAGCCAATAAGAAGCTATCTGATTCCCGCCATAAAAACTGTATTCAGTACTGTAACAGATGTAAAGCGGCCCAGCCATTCGTCCAGTTCATTCAATTCGTTTATGCTAAATGAGTGTGTCATTCTTGTAATAGGAGCCATCTCTAAGCATTCATCTCAACCGGGCTTTCCCCTAGGGCCCGTGAGAGACATTTGATTTGATATATAATCCGATTTGTAGAGGCCAGTTTTTCGAGCCAGAGTTAACATGTCTCTACATATATATAAATGATTCTATGGAATGAAAAATATGATTCCATGTATATATAAATGATTCCAAAAGTAACCGAAAGATGGTGTTCATATATCATACTGAAATGTTTTATGCAAATGAAGTAAACACACGTATGTAATAAAAGGAAATAAATCACATTACATCTTGACACTATATAAAGTTCAGCAATTATATTACAAAGTAAAATATTAGATAGGTGAAGATATTAGATAGGCCATTATGCATAATATGACTGAGCATAGCATGCTGCATCAGTCCAACAGGTCGACATCTTCCAGTTCCACCAAAGTGTCTGAGGAATCCTGCCGCGCCCGAGGTTTTATGAATCGCCAAAACCAAAATTCTGCTGGGGTCAAGCCTGGTGATCTTGAGTACCATTTAAAATGACAACTTCTTTAGTGCAAGTGCCCAAAAGGAACGACTTGACTTCAAGTGCGAAGTGGAGTGTGTCACCTCCAGTAGAAAGTGAGGATGCATGCAAAGGCGTTATTTACCATTCTGTAATGACTACGTATACAGGTTCTCTTGCCAGATACTAGACAAAGACTTTAAAAAAAAGAAAGGGCACAGAATGAAAGGGGCACTCAATAAGGTTTGACATCGCCCAGACACGACTGTTTGCGTGCAAATTTGCAAAGTTTAGCGCATGCATTAGGAGGTGGTGATTTCACAAGAATACGAGCGAGATGAAAGAGAAGAGGAGATATTTATGTTTTACTGACCAATGCAGGAAATTATCAGCCGAATTATTTTGTACAGCAATCTCAGATAATTTGCAAAACGGAGCAATCTAACCATATGTGCAGAAATGAAAGACGGAAAAAATGCATATAACGGAGCGAAGATCAAGCCCCAACTAAGAACTTCGGGAAATGCACTTATCTTACTCCCTGAGTATCACCCTATTGCATTGTAAAGTTACTCAGAAAGGATATGAACAATACGCTTTAATGGATTTAGTCCACACTACATTTATTTTTTTATAATATCATATTCATTTCATTCATTCAATCTGCTTTTCAAGGTTTGGAATTATAGTATCCATAGACAATAATAATTCAAAAAATGCTTTTCAAATTCAGCTAGGTCTAAAAGTTGAGATTTTTTGAAATCTCTAGATAGAAATTTTTGACGATTATAGCATCTTCTCTTTGTATATTTAATATATAAGAATGTATGCTCAGCATACATGACTGAATAGATACCAAGACATTGTGGATGGATTTGGTAGCATGAATTATTTTCAGCAAGCACTGTAAACTCTTTACATTATCAAATTTTCCTCATTCTATCATCCATAGGTTGATCATAATATTTATTTATATGCATGCTTATCAATTATTGTCAGATAAGCATTAAAAAACTAAATTCGTTTCAAAATTCATGTTCCATCTATTCCAGGTTGTATACCTCGCATGCGAAAATGAGGATGTAGTCATTCTCGACCCCACCTGGCTGTGCGTGACTATTTTGGGATTCCTTTTGTCTCAGGAGAATCTGGAACAGGCTCGAGTAACGGGAATATATTCGGGAGATGACATCCAGTTGTTGTATCCTGAAGCAGATGCACAAAAACTTTTAAAAGTAAGCGAAACATTCTTTATCATAAATTAATAATTCTAAATTTGGTATTCTTGAAGTGGACTTCCACTGCCAGAAGTTAAGAATTTAAGACATCTCTGAAATTTTCGGAAATTATTCTGCCTGACATGCTTGCAGGAATACTTACTAGAAGGCCATCACATGATCTATTTGGCCTGTGTATTCGAAAAGATATTCTGTTCGAAAAGGAAAACTCTTCTGCTTTGGGAGAGGTATAAAATGGAGAAATTGTGAGCCAGAGTTTTTTATCCTTAATTTCCCTGCAATTCCACTGCAGACACGTCATAAAAACAGATAGTTAAAAAAATAAAAGAAAAAGAACCGAGCTTGAGATTTTCAAAAAATTAAACAAAAGAAGATTTTAAAACCAGGAAGCCGTAAATTCGAATTCGAAATTTAAAAAGAAAGTAAAAACGAAAACTCCCCCATTTGGAAAAGCCAGAAATTAAGCATTAACAAGAAGAAAAAGCAGACAAAAAATTTTTTTAAACCAAATTTAACAGAATCCCATTGCATAGGTATACCCCGAGGTCAAGACAATTTTTGTTTCTTTTTCCCTTCTCCCTGGACATTTGTTTAGCTTCCCTTGATTAAACATGTTGATAAAATTTTTCAATAACATTTCAAGAGTTTTTTTTTTTTTTTTTTTTAAATTTTCCATTAATATAACCGTTTATTGCTCTAATTTCTTCGCAATAATTTTGACAAGTATTTCAATTTTTTTGGCTTATATTTTCCTCGACATCGTTCTAAGACATTTGTTTTTGAATAGTTCGATTTTGAAGGAAAGAAGAAAAACGTCTTGACCTTAAGTGATTTCGACATTTAAATTCAAGCATACGTCGTTCTCTGATGTTATGAAGATCGTCGCTAGATGAGGACTCTGGCAATTCATGCAATTTCAGGATTTTGGAGTCGGCCTTCGTGTGTTTCAATACATAAGGGATCAATTTGTTAGTTGTAGATTCTTATTGGATGCAAGAAGCTGGCATTTCGTGCATGGCTTTATCTATGAACTTCTGGATTTTAATTTATAAACCAAATCTTCATATATTCGGATAAGGTATTGTAATGAGAACATAGAAGAATCTAGACTAGATTTGGATTTTGTAAATCTCTTCATTTCTGTCTTGTTATTACGTGTTCGCTCGTCAACAATTCTTCAAGAGGAGTTTGAGTGGAAGTATCAAGGATCGGGAAGTTTTCAGTTACATTTTTCCAAATGACACTGGTCGTAACTGGGATTTCCAGGATTCGATCGAAACTTAAGATCTGAGCAAAGCACTTTCATATTCTAAGTATTACTGTAATATTTTCCTTGTGTTTAATGTAGGCTAGATTTTAAAAAAAATCGATTTTCAGAGGGATTTTGGATGTTACATTTACTATGTGATACAGGATTACGTTAATTTCTTCATACTGTCTTTGGTTAATACGAATGATAAGTCGGTTTGTGGATTTTCCAATCTTAAGATGACTACGTTGAAAAGTCGATGTTTTTGCGAAAATACGAAATCCATTAATTTAGAATTTTTAATGTTTGAGCAATTTCATTTACTAATAGAATTTTGTTTGGAAATACATTTATTTTCAAAGTTATTCTGATTTTTATGTTTGCTTTTATATACGTTTTAACTTTTTTTTTTTTTTTTTTGCTATTTTACATCTTTGAATGCTATTTTCTCATATTTCAAACTTAAGTAGAATTTCTTTATGAAAACCTTCATAAATTAAAATCTGACTCATTTTTTGTTCGTGCTAATTTCTCAATATGTTCTGTAGTTCCTGAACTAGAGAATAAGTAATATATTCATTTAGAAATATTCTACAGTGGTTTTAATGTTTAACAATGCGAAAAAATTTGAAAATTTCATATTATTTATCAGTCGAACCTCAATATTTAAAGAGTGGATAAATATAAAATTTATTGTCTTGTTCAGGATCCAGGTAATATATTCCTCAAGGTATGTGCGAACATTTTAAGTAAAACGTTTGTTAAACTACTAAATCAAAAGATTTTTGGTTTGTGCCTCCTTTTTTTAATTATTTATAAAACAACTTTTGCCTTTTTTTTTTTTTTTTTGGTTTCACAGATATTTTTTCAAACTATTCTATTTTCAAATTCATAAATATAAATATTTTAGAGGGGTTTTCAAAAAATTCATCACGATAGTAGTCACTTCTCTATAAAATGTTTTCATTAGAACTAGAATGCATTTTAATGCTATTTGAACCCTGCATTCTTGAGAAAACATTTCCCAAAAAAGTTTAGAAATCGCTAAAGGTCGTATTATTTAGTTTATTAAAATGCAAACTTTTCAGCTTTAAAAAATAACTAGGGTTCTTACCTTCTCCTTGAAAATAAGGGGAACAAAACAGAAAACTACCTTATTCGCAAGGCAATTAGAAAACTATACTTGGAGAGCACGCAACGCTTACTGGCAACTTCCAACCTAAAAATATCAAAATGTTTAATGAAGTAATCTGAAGCCTTCGTATAGTGATTTGTTTTCATTCCTCTGTTGCCACTGAACAATTTGTAATAAGAACGATTTCTGTATCGTGTAAGTTAACTCTATAAAATCGAAACATCCTTAAGGTGAGTTTACACTCGACCAGTTATAAGACGGCCAGTAAGACAACGCATGCGCATAAAGGGACTGATTTATGTTTGCCACAATTTGATAAGATGGATTCAGGCATTTTATGCTTAGCTATAAGTTTCTGTTTTGGCGTCCCTAAATTTTCTTTTTCACTGCTTTCGTATTAAAATGATTAATATTTACACAAAGAAACATGATAAAATAAAAAAAAGTCAACATACCTAATAGAAAAAAATTGGTAAACGAAATTTTAAAAAGCACGACTTCTCATCAGAAAGAACAAAGAGCGAAAAATGTCGGAATTAATCTATGATAAGTGATTCATTTTTTCATGCCCCCCCCCCAAAAAAACGCCGCCAAATTCTACAAATGCATGCACTGTAAAGGTGGGTTCGCACGTGGCCAACTATTGCGCGCAATAGAAGGTCACGCCTACTTCAGGAAAATCACGTGACCGCAATGGGGCAATGACAAATGGTTGTCTCGAAGGGACAACCATTTGCCATTGTCCCACCGACATTATCTTAACTGTTCACTCGAGGACAATACAGGGGCAAAAATAGAGAAACAACAATTGCGCGCAAAAATTAGCCTCGTGTAAACCCAGCTTAAGAAAAAAATACAATACAGCAGCATGATGTTGTCCTGTCGTGGCTTGCCATGCACCGAATAGAATTTTTCAGAGCTCCATGCGCTGCCTACTGGCCTTCTTATAACTGACCGAGTGTAAACTCACCTTTATATAAAATCATTCAAACGTGCATATTTTTTACATCTCTGTTTGCTTTATTTACAAGACAAGAATCCTTTTAATGAATGATTATTTCAATATGGGTAGTCTTTTTCAGGTTATGGAAGCTCTGCAGATCTGCACAGAATGCGAAACCGAAGGGGAAATCGAATATGAATTCCCTAGATTTAATTTGGTGGAAGCAGTAGAAGGTTTATGGAATGCATCTCAACACACTGCTTACGGTGGAGTGAGGCTGTGCTGTCAAAACAAGTATTTCATAGTGACACTCTTCCCAAGGCTACAAGTAATTACTTTCTTTTTCATTTTCTAAATTTATTTCTTCAAAAATACAATTTAACTAGCATAATAGCGTCTCGAGGGTTACCGAATATATATATTAACCATAGAATTTTAATTTGGCGATAAATATGGCATCTTATTAGCTCTTATCAAAATGTAACCCTAAATCAAATCTTTAACATCTCTTTCTGTATGTAAAAGGCAACGTTCATTTGCGTGTGTTTTCTATAGATTAAAAATTATTGGTCAGATTTTATTCAAATTTTTCAAACAGACGTATTAAAATGCCAAAAAGGTTTCTGAAAAGTTTCAAGATAATTCACTAAATGGTTAATTTTTAAAATTAATTAATAGCTTTTTTTTTTTTTTTTTTTTGCTTTTGCCTCTAATTTTTCTACTTCTTTTTCTACTCCGATGGGGAAAAGCGGCTGGATTTTCCCACCACTTCATTGAGGCAAAATCTCTGATAATTATCCAAAATTATTCACGTATGCGCAATCCGTTCAACTATTTTTTCGTCTTTAGAGACTGCTATTTTTTTCTCCTCGCCATTGAGGCAAGGCTAAAAAAGTGTTTTCGTTATCTTTAGTAATTATTTTTAAACTAGTCTATTATCAATTGTAATTTATTATCGTTTGCTCTTAAAATCTGTTTTAATTAACAATTTATCTTAGTCTTTAGTAATTTGTTCAAGATTATCGTCTGCTTTTTTAAAATTAAATTCTTAAAATTTCAATCGCGAGTTAAAAATATTTAAGGATAATATTTTTAAAAAAATTGTCTATTAATTTATTATTTTTTAATTTGCGGAAATATTAACTGTAATCCTTTATCATTTACTTTTATTTCACTGATTTGGATATCGAGTAATGTAATAAAGCTTTATAAGCCAGATAACAGCTACGAGACATGAGTAATTACTTTTATCTTGTGGTGATGTTACTCGGCTACTTACAATTGGCGTGAACGACACCTCACTAGAGAGGTTGGATTGAAACTTTCCAAGGGTTATGATTAAAAAAAAAGAATCAAAACTAAAATGATTGATTAGATTTCTCAGCAAAATTTCAAATGAATCACGCATTAATTTCGAGCTCATTCTGGACAGCAGTAAATGATCGAAACATTTATTTCCTTTTCATCACAGAACTCTACATGTAATATATATATATATATATATATAATGCCATCAAAAACATAACTTGTAAAAAAACCAAATCTCGCAACTCAGTTCTTCTATCGTAAAAAGTTGTGAGATCCATGTAATACCAAGTCGGTCAATTTATTCAGTCCCTACTTAAGGATCCTTCTGTCTTAAGTTATTGCGTAATTAGCTAACCTAACAACATCTTATAGTGACCATATCAATACTGAAAATCTTTTATGGTTTAAATAAATAGATTGACTTGGCCATCGCATGAAAACACAATGTATCTTTACATTAAATTAGATTACATTAACATATTATATTAAATTAGATTGTTTAGTGCGATTGCAAAGCCAATCTATTTATTTAAACCATAAAAGATTTTCAGTATTGATATGATCACTATAAGATGTTGTTAGGTTAGCTAATTACGCAATAACTTAAGACAGAAGGATCCTTAAGTAGGGACTGAATAAATTGACCGACTTGGTATTATATGGATCTCACAACTTTTCACGATAGAACTGAGTTGCGAGATTTGGTTTTTTTTACGAGTTATGTTTTTGATGGCATCTCATTTCTTTTTGTAGATAGTCCTTTTCTTATTTTTGTATGTAGTCTTCCTCTTTTTCTTTTTCGGTACTATTTCTTGAGCTTCAGCTACAGTTTTTCTCATCGACACTTCGTCTATGATAAACAACACTACTTCTTTCAAATCTGATCTCAGAATTTGGAGCACTTCATCAGAAAGTGGCTTGTACTTCGGTGTTTGCTTATGTTCTACAGGTAGCTGCAACAGTCTATATATAGCAGTGGCGGCTCGTGACCAGTTGGGTTGGGGGTTCACTAGTTCACTGGAGTAGCTGGGCGAGGGAACATGCTGACCGTCCTGAAAGCTACGTTTTTGAAATTAAAAAAATAATAATTAATGGCTTTTAATTAGTAATATTCTGATAATTAAATAATTTAACTTAGCATTAAAACATAAATTATAAAATTTTAAATACTTTATATGATGATCTCCATTGCAAATCTGCTTGTATCTCCCCTCCACCCCCAACTGAAATCTTGACCACGCTACTGTATTAGTTTACTAGTTAAAAAACAATATATTACTGAAACATAGGGACTACTTTAGCGAGTTTTCTAGTATTATGAGCATTAGATTTAAAGCATAGATACATATTAAAAGCAATGTAAGAAGTTATAAATTGTAAAAAAGCTGTTTAAAAAATACTCACAGCGAAATAAATATCAGGTTTCCTTATTTCCTTTCGCAACAGCTGCTGAAAGTTTGTATGTAAAGTCCATCCTTCGTTCTTTTTTCGAAGCGAATTTGTCTATAACCCTTTCGTTAAAGTCCTCCATTTTAGAAATCATTTCTTTTTCGATAGACAATATTGCAAGAGCATTGAGTCTTTCCTCATCCATCGTACTCCTCAGGAAGGTTTTAATCCGTTTTAAAGATGAAAAGCATCTTTCAGCTTCTGTGGTTGTCATTGGGACAGTTAATAGCAGCTTCAGAAGTTTCGTCACTTCGCCAAAACAATCCTCCAAGTTATTTTCAAGCAAAAAACTCAAGAAATCCGTTGCTTTTTTAACATTTTCGAAATCATTTCTGTTATAAATTATTTGCAGCTCTGTTTTTAATTTACTTTTGTTTATAAAGGGGTACATTGCTACAGTTGCATTTAAAGTTTCTTCTGGAAACAATTTTTTGTAATTTGGGAAATTTTCCCCTTCAAATAAATTGGCTGCTACTAAATGCCCACAAAACTCAAATCTGTCTTTAGCTTGTTTTTCTATTAAGTCACAGATTTCTTTTGCGGCAACATTTCGTGTAACTGATAGATCTTTTCTTCTTTTCAAATTTTCGGTCTCTTCTACTTGAATGAAGTCAATTTCCTCTCTTATCTTCGTTATTTCGTTTATGAATGATTCTATGGCAGTTTTAATTGACATAGGGTTTATATTTCTCTTTTGCAACATACTGTAAAAAATATCAATATGAGGCATTAACTTATAGAAGAATTCTAACCAGAAGTTAAAATTCGGTTGTTGCATCTTCAACCTGAGTCCTTGAGCCCGATTTATTGTCATAGTCTGCTTATTTGTTTCTTCGAGTTCCTCAAAGCATTCTATTAAGGAATCTTTATTTTCATAAATGGTTAGCACTGCTCTCACATTAAAATTCCACCTAGTTCCAGAACAAGATGGAAGTCTTCTACCAACAATTTTATTTAACATCTCTGTTCTCTGAGTGGAGTGGGAGAAAAAGCTTGAAATTTTTGTCAAATTTGCGAAGAAAATTCTGACTTCTCTATTTTGGCTTGCTGCTTGCGCCATGATCAGATTTAGTTGGTGAGCATAACAATGTACAAAATAAGCATAAGGGTATTCCTGTCGTATAAGGGCTTGTATCCCCTGAATGTCGTCCATTCATAACACTAGCACCATCATAACTCTGAGAAATTAATTTTTCCTTATCAGTGATAATTTCACTCAGAATATTCTTTAAAGAATTTGTAAGGGTATGGGTTTCCCACTAGATAGGACGTACCGGAGAACAACCACCATTTGAAATTTAGTCGACATATCTGTGGTTTCATCGGCAATTATGGAGACAAAATCAGCAGCACGGATTTCCTCTAGGATTCTTTCTTTGCTGACTTGTAACATACAATCCAACAAATCATTTTGTATTTCTTTCGAAGTACCCTTAAAAACAGAAGCCGAATTCAAATGTTCATTTAAAACATTATCAAGAGCAGATGTAAAATTTATTAAGCCTCTAAATATTCCAGGATTTTTTGATAATGTCGTTTCATCACGTCCTCTGAGAGCCAATTCAAATTCACCACAAAACTTTATACAATCAATTATTCTTGATAACACGTAGCGATTTTTTCTGATTTGATCGTTTTGTCTCTCCACATTTCTCCGAAAAGCTTCATTAAGCTGCTCTCTAATTTCAATTTTGCCTAAGACTGAGAGGTCGAGACAGGCATTTAGATAGCTCATGGACTGTTCATGTTTTTTAATTTTCTGTGGCAAATGTAATAAGTCGCATACGCCAGTTTCCATCCAACTACTGTCACTTCCTTTAGCGAATATTAAGCAGGGAAAGCAATAAAAACGATTATTGAAATCGCATCCGCATATCCAGTTGTTCCTGTCGTATACATTCGCATTGAAAGAACGAGTGTATTCGTTACCTTTCACGTTTTGTTTCTGAACAATACTTAAAGCAGGAACAGGTCTGACCAATTTTTTAATGGCACATTTATCTTCAAATGGAAGTGTTGAAATATTTGTTTCCAAAAGAAATTTTACTGCATTCATGGCTAAATATATTAATACTATGCTTATAATTCTAAAAGAACTTTTATAACTATTCGTCACTCGCTACTAAAGTAGATGCACAAAGAAAGAAAAAAACAAAAAATTCATTCTGCCTAGAATGTCCGTCCAGTCAAAACCTGTTCTCAATTTCCTTTAAACCCCTAAACTACATTCCAGAGAATAACAGTTCCCTTTATACTGAAAGGGGAGGATTTGGATCTTCAAATGTACAAAGTAAAATATTTTCCCTGTCATCGGATGGGGAAAAATTATCCCCACTGTCGCTAAATTTTCCTTTAGCGACAAGTTCAATAGCTTTCGCTCGGATTAGCCAATCATGCTTTCCGATTTTATCACGTGCACAAGCGAAAAATATACTTGGGAGGTTCAGAGCTCCAATTTGCGCATCTTTGCCCCGATGCTATAGGAGCGGTGTTTGAAATGATTTACCCCGTTCTTTAAAAGGCGCTATAACTAAAAATAAACCAAAACAGTAATATAGATAGTGGTTTAATATTGATGTAATAAACTTCACCAGGTATTTATTTTTTAGGGGGTTCACTGAACCACTGAACCTATAGCACGAGCCGCCACTGATATATAGTCAATCTATTCACATTGAATGCAGCTATTCCTGTTGGAGCACTAACTGCCACTTTTTTGTTTAAATACGTCTTAACCCAAACTTTCAGAGTTTTATTAAAAAGCTCTCTCCAGTGTCACCAGTTCCACTCAAAAAACAGCGTAAAACGTTAGCGTTATTATCAGTTGTGACCATTTTATTTGTGATCACATCGAAGACTCTTTTTTGATCGGCATTAAGTTTTGCGATCATACTTTGAAGATCAATTTGCTCTTCTTCTACCAGATTGATTCTCTGAAAGTCAACCATTGCCTTTGTAGATTCCACAGCTTCAAATTGAATTATTTCAAATTAGATATTGTTACAAACCTGTAATTTTGCTTCCCATTGCGAATAGTGTCATCATAACAAAGATCGTTTTACAGTAATCTGTATTGGATGCTGTCGGATGCCGAGCCAGTGATCCCAGAGCTTGGTGACAAACTTGGCGACCATTTGGCGACGAATTTGCCGACAAAATGGATAATACTCGAAACTTCTAGAAATTTATCGATCCGTCCATTATTACACGCATATTTTAGTTTTTCCTTGATTTATACACTAAACACTAATTGCATGCTAAATTTGAAGCTTCTAGAAGAAGCAGAAGCTAGGCACTTCTGCTAGAAGTGCCTTAGAGTTTTGATGATCTGTCAGTCAATGACAAAATTCACAAACTTTGACTAGTTATGATTCTTAAACTACCGGTTCAAATTTAATGAAATTTGAAACATACCGTATTTATATCATGCCTGCTTGGTTATTGAAAATTCAGGCTTCTAGTTTTATTCAAAAGAAGTTATAAGGGGTCGAAAATGGCCTGAACTGCTTCGAGAAAAGGTTGGTTCGGCCTTGCCGCTTGTTTTTGCTCGACTTGGCGGGGGCACTGCCGTGCCCCCATATATATATATAATCCATGAAGAATAAAATGATTAAGCAATATCATAATGAGCTGAACGATTAATTTAAACCCATCCCTCACTAAAAATAACATTATCTACAAACATTTTACTTACTTTGTAGATTCTAAATTGAACCAGAGGAATAAGGCAATAGATTTTCTAAAGGAAAAGCGACATCTAGTATTTAATAAAAAAAGTAAGACAATTAAAGGGCCAAGTCTGCTCTGAACATCATTTATTTTCTACATAGTAGGGTTTTGTAATTCAAATTGGTAATGAAAAATATCAGTTGATTATGGTAAAAAAGGTTTAAGTATTGTTTATTTGCTCTACAATTAAAATTTCTTAAATTGAATAGTTTCTAAGAATGAAATAGTAATATTGAAATCTTGCATCCTGATAAAGAGAGTATGCTAAAACTACCGATTTCTCAACCTATTTTAAATATATTGTTAAGCAGACTAACAATGTATATATCAATATTGAAACAAAAGAGAGAATAAATCGATTTGATGACATTCTTTGAAAATAGTGTGATTAGATGTAATTTGTAATAACTAAAAAGGATTGAAGTAAATTTTTACAACAAAATAAAGACCCAATTGGTAAAATATTTCCAGGTCAATCTGAGGAAATCAATAAAAGAGAATGGCGATCCTGAATGCGATTTGTATCAGTGGTATCATGGAAGCAAATATAGCAGCGGTCTCTTAGAGGGCCTGGTAACCCTGACCGAAGACGAAGCAGCCTATGAAATCAAAGTCAGAGGACCAGCAGCCATGAAACCTGAGTGGTAAGAGCTTCCAGTGTTAGTTTATTCTATTGTGGTGAAGCTTATTAGCCAGATAACAACTTCCGGATCAAAGTAATTATTTTTGTCTAGTGGTCTTGTTACTCTGCTATAAATCCGAACGTTGCAAGTTCGATCCTACTCAATGTTATCTTCATTGGTGACCCTGGCTCTGAAAAAACAAGCGTAACCTCCTTCTTACAGCTGTTGTGGCGCCATCTACCAGCAGCAAAAGTCGTCAGACTCACTTGACGCAACTCAAATGGGTACAGGCGCATTAAACTCAACAGCCGATACATTACCACTCAACAGCAACACAACATATCGTTCGTCTCACCTCCGATTCACTGGAGGGAGAGTACTGTGGTGAAAGCATATAAGCCAGTTAACAACTTTCAGACTGAAGTGTACGCTTTTGTCTAGTGATCTTGTTACTCGGCTACAAACCTCAAAGTTGAGAGTTCGATCCTCACCAATCTTCCTCACTGTGTTTTAGTGCAGAATAATGAAGCAATCATTTCTTTAACAAAGACTTTCGAGATATTGGGGGATAATCAGGTTAGACAAAGATTCAAAACTTATAATACAACCGATATAACAAATATTGACTCTTCAATCATTAGCATAAATAATCGGACACTTATAAATGACTAAAAATTATTAATATTCTCGATAATTACGACACGGAAGTGTTCTTATTTATTAGTTATGGCATGTCTGAAAGATTAGTTGTGGCATGTCTGAAAAACATGAAGCCGAAAAAGAAGGTTATGGATTCTGGATCCAAATGTTCGCGACCCGTCAACTGAGATTTTTCGCCGAAACACAAAGGCAGGAGTCCACCGTCTTAGGTAGGAGATTAATTCATTTAGAAAATATAAATCTTTTTCCGATTTCTATAAGGTATAGGATATTTTGTGTGGCCTCATTGTGAATTATAGTGAACTGTTTTGGCATGTGAATTCGGTGATAAATTTAATGTTTCAAACATATAAAGTAATTCTTGCTTGGATGTAGTAGCAATAGTGATTTGAGCTAATATATCCTTAACATGGTCTATTTGAGTTCTTACGAAAGAAAATTTTAAGATACCTTTAAAAGAAAAAGAGACGAGAAAGGGGACCAACGGATTAATACACCAAGATCAATAAAACATTCTTCACAGTCAATATAAACACCTGGCATCTTTAAAACCTGTAAACTAATCATTGCGCCGATTCTACCAAGAATACATTATTGTTTTGTTCGCAATTTCGATTTTTTTTTATTCCGGAAAATAAGTACTAATCAACAATACTGTAAGTAATCAATTTATAAATCTTTTAATATCCATTTTTTATGTCTTTGTTTCAATGCATCACCTTCGATTATGCATTTCTAAGCATATATGCATAAAAAGGATGCCATAGCTTGCAATGTCTTCCCTTTGTTCCTTAAGTTCAGAATCACTCAGTAAGAAAACAATATGGCGGCGTCCTGGCCAAGGGGTAGCGCGTCTTCCCCGTGATCTCGGCGTCGAGTCTTGGTTCAGGCATAATTGTTCTTCACCCTGTGTTTTATCTATTAAGTGTATGAAAGAGCACCCCACCCTGTTAAAAGAGGTTGTGCAAGCGAGTGTCATCTTCATATGAGCTAGAAGTCAGACTTCTGCCCTCAGGTGTTCAGGGGTCCTTACCCTCAGAAGCTACTGCATCCCTCTTTCCGTTTTAACGCGGACACGATATCATCATCAAGAAAACAATTTCGAATGTTAATTACTTGTTGTATATCTGCATAAAGTTTTTTCAACATTTGCTTCTTCCACTCAATATCCATTCAAATAAATAGGGGGGGGGTCCCAATAATTTTAGACACAGACTGTTCTATTTTGTTAAAGTTTAATTAGCTATATGTAATATTTCAAAATGTCTGTCCAAATGTTTTATTTTTATTTCAGTTTTTTCTTCTTGGAAGATTTGATAAGCATCGCAGAGCAAATGTTCTCTGACGTCTGTCCTGGTACTGTACTGGAGAGACACTATCTTAGCTGCTCGCAGCTAAAATCGCATTCGAAAAATGTGTACACCTATTCCCCAGCAACCATCCTCAACGCTCTGGTGGAAGATGGCGTTTATGGCACAGTTGAAAATAAATTTACTGGTGCTGACGAGACGCTTCTTAATATTGTTTTCTTCGGTGCTTCAGAGGTGCTAATGTTTAGCCATTGCAATAATTTACCAGAAATTCCTTCCTTGAGTTTCCAGAACACAGGCTTGAACAAACCCAGGATGCCTCACAGTCGGACATCACCATCGCTTGCGCTGCACAATCAGCAATCAAATTCGAATCAAAAACTATCACAACGAAGAAAATCTCTGCCGCCAACGATTACAAGCTCAACCAATAGTAAGACTCAAAGCAGCTCACCATGCCAAATATTGCAAGATTTCTACAGCAAGCTCAGCCAACGAAGAGATAGCTCTCCAGCCATACTCCACGATCAAAATCCTGTGGTTGTTCTTGTATCTGACCTTCATGCCTCGCAGTTGCCTTTGCTCAGTTGTCAGAGCCTTTGTGCCATTCTAGACACACCGGATTCAATGGGCAGGGATTGGTGCATGCTAGGAGTTCTTCTGGGAATGACAGATAAACTGCCTAAGCTTGATCCTGGAGACAATCCAGCTTTCAGTCCAACCGCATGTATCCTGAGTGAGTGGATGAAGCGACCGGACACAACGCTGGGTCAGTTATTGAGAAGGTTGTTGGAACTGGAACGCACAGATGCTATTGAAACGCTCATGCCTACCTTGCCGATGTTTAGAGTCACACCAGTGTGCTTCAAGCATAATTTTATGGACTGCAATGTGAGTACCGGTTACGATTAATAGATTTCGATGTCCACATACATATATATAACATGCAGCTATGTTGGATGTTATTTTATAATAATAAAGAAATAAGATTGGATGTGTTATTTTTTATAATTTACTATATTAATTAGATTTTAATTAACATCCCATTTCAAAACTTCACAACTCTGTTCTTAGAAGTCATGTGATTTGTACAGATGTAAATGGATTTCATTATTTCCGCCCTTGCTGGAATAGTTATGCAAGCGAATCATGCTAGTCTGGCACATCCGAGCGATAGGAAATTTTACAGCGTGTAGCCGGCCAATTTTCAATGCTTCTTTCCTTTATTTTTTTATATAAGAACTCATACACCAATATTGTTTTAAAAAATTCTTACTTACAAAAAAAAATTGTTTGATTCTTGTGAATAGAAGGTGTAAAAAGTACTCTCGAATGCATATAAAAGAAAAAAATTATATTGCACATAAAGACAATGATCTACTAATGTTCGATTCGGTAACTATAACATACTGCTGACATCGAATAGCGGATCCATTTCAAGTCTTTTATTATTTAGGTTTGGCGTATGAGCGCCATCTATCGGTCATTTTTGAATCATTCTTAATGGGAGAAAAGAATCCAAAGATTTTGTCAACATATTACCGCAATTTTTTCGATCATATTTTTTAAAGTTTGTACGAATTTATAGAATGATAGTTATACTGAGTATATACTGAGAACGTAGTATACTGAGAAAAGTATGTTTTTGGATTTCTTCCGTTGCACCATCGAGTAAAAAAAATTCAGTTCTACAATTTTGAAATCAAGATTATATATTTTAATTTCGTTAATTTAATAGGTTAATTTTGAGTCGCTTTATAGACATATTCATAATTACGTGAATGTCTCTATTCTCTTTCAATCAGACAAAGATCTAAAACTCAAAAGGACATCTAAAACGTGGAATTTCATGAGAATTTCCAGTCGAATTTTTTACCAATTACAATACTTATTCCTTGCATATTTTGTATAAAAAAATAAATAAAAATGATCGAAACTTAATATCTTCCCGTAATGAGATGACAAAATGCAATAAAACGCTAATCTTTTTTCTTTTTTATTTCAGTCAACTTTTAATATTTTTTCTGTACAAGCTTATACAACTTGTCTGGATGCATAGCTGCAAATATGATACAATTCTCACAGCATGGTCCATAATCAATACAACTACTTTTTAACAAAGTATTAACTATTTAACAATACAATTTTCAAAAACAAAAGTACATTTTTAACAATTTTTTTTTTCGTCTAATTCTATATACAAGAGATCTAACGAATCTCATTTCATCAATTAAAGAAATAACAGATCCACAGCAGATTTTACCACTAAAGTAAAAGCTTCCACTAAGCATACATAAACTTTTCTCACTTACATTCTTTGTGACTTTAAAAAAGATCCATTACAGAAATTGAATGAGATCCCAAAACAAATGCAGCCGTTCATCCTTTCTGGATTTACATTTTTATTATAAACTAAGATGTCTCACTTATATTTACAAAACATTATTGCATTTATAAAATGTCTTTGGCATATAAAAGAAACAAGAATTTTTTAAGGGTATTTAAAGAAAAACTTTTTAGGACAAAAAACACGATAAAAACAAAGTAAAAATGTATTAATGATATATTCAAGATGTTTTTCAGTATCCAATGATATACCCCTCCCCTTTTTCATTCAAAATATAATAATTCAGTTTAACCGAGTAAAATATGTTTATGTCAACATTCTATTTTGATATTCCTATTTATTTATAGATATACTAAACTTTATAATTTTAAACTGAACTCAAACGATGATGATACCCAGATTGTAACTCTCGCATTTTTAAATCAACGCTAATGAGATGCATATCATATATTTGTTGGGAGTAACTAAAAAAATTGAGGAAAATGAAAATAAACTATGCATCTTATAAAATACAGCAGCCTTTAAATATCATTTAAAAATTACTTGCAATTTATTTTAGAGATAAAAAATATGAAATAATCAATTTATGCTTCAATAGTAAAATTTACATTAGAAAAAAAAAGAAAGTAATTAAAATTATCAAAATATGACGTACCAAAACATAATTGTTTCAAACAAGGAGGGAGGGGGGATTAAACCTGATGAAGATGTTCACTACATATGAATGTCCACAAAGTCTCATGAATAAAATATGTACATATAAATACATAGTATTTATTAAAAATTCCCACTATCATAGCCTGCAATAGTTTCTCCCCCCCCCTCATTTAATATGACTTTATAAGACAATATTTTTGATTGTATTCACAATCATAACATCATCAGTAATGGCAATGACATTATTCATCGCTACTCTTGTCTCCATAACTTTCTTGTGTCATATAAAAACATGATTATACACATGTTCCCTAATAAGCCCTGTGATTTCAAAGAGAATGTATACACAATTTTCTTTTATTAAAACATAAAACGTGTCTTTCATTGGGAAATTGACACTTATAGGCTTCATTTAGCAATCTCCTTTTTATTAACAAAGTATTTTAGATGTATAAATGGAACATGATCACAAACTTTGATAAATGGGTACATGACAAATTTCATTAATATATCTTCCCATCAAACTGCATTTGTGTCATTTGAATTATTAAGAGACTTTGTGGACAAACTGCATCAATAAATCTTAAAAAGTATGTAGAAACAAAATCGGATTATTTAAAGACTATCATGATATAAATTTTAACAACAAATATCAATCATTTATGTCATATATAATTTCAAGATAAAAAATCAAACTGTCCTGTATAGTTTTTCAATAAACACCCTATATAACAAATACATATTCTTTTCAACACTGGTGCTGAACAAAACCAACAGTGCTTATTGAAAATTTAATAATATTTTTAATATTATTGCAGACTTGTCAGCTCAATGCATTTTGAGTAAAGAGGAATAACTATAACAATTCTCCAACTGGAATTGATTTATTTTTAATGATTTTTGTTTTTAAATGAATTTGATATGACAAAATGTTAAATGCTTGAAAATATTCCAGATGGAATAAAATATAAATATGTAGCATGCTCTGAAAAAACCACATAAATTTAACTAAAACAATGCAACTTGCCAAGCTTTTATTGAATTAGGGAAAAAGGCTGTGAGAATTACAGATACATATCAAAATAATATAATACAGTGAAACTAGTCGACAGAACCCCCTCCCCTTCCTATCAGTTCAAATTAAAATATACAATTTAAAAAAAAAATTGCCATTTGAAAGTTTTCCCATTTTGGAAGCCAATATATATACTTGGTAAAACCAGCCTTAATGCATTTCTTCGTAAAAATGGTAAATTTTTAGATTTACATAAAGAAAAGCGCTTTATCAGTTTACTTTTAAAAAATATATATATATACAATTTTATTTGATTGGATTTAAAAGCTTCCCCCTCTTTCAATTTTGTTCTTAAAGGAAAAATAAATCTTTAATCAATATATTGCTTGTACCGAAATGTGCATCAATGTCTCAAAAATCTGTTATTATTTTCTTTGGTTTTTCTGCAACTAAAAGATCTGGCTATCTTTCTTGCTGATGTAATACTTCTATATGCAAATCTAGATTCATTCAATCAAGCTTGGATATTGTTCAGACATTAAAAGGTTATATTTGTACTATAACCAGCTTTTTGTTCTGTATTTAGTAACCATGATTGTTTGAATTGTGAATCTCAATCCTCTGTTAATATAGGGGAAGGGTTGATTAATGTAAATTTTACATTTATCAACTAAATTTACAAATCTTATTCCTCTTTCTCTTAAAAAAAAATACCAAGATCAGAAGGATAAATGGAATTGTTTTAATTGAAACAAAATACTGGAAGGGCTAAAATGGCTACTTTGCACAGATGATCCTAACATTATGTCAATGTTATTCTGTGCAAACATAAGGGGCAATTGAAACCATTGGTCATTTTGAACAGTTTTACTCATTAATGAAAATGTGCGCAGGAATAAAATACATTATGCACAGAGATCAAACATGCACGAAATACATATAAAAAGATAACAAGTTCATCTAACAGACAAAATATTATGCCAATGCTTTCAACACCCTACTGGCTTTATTTGTAAAAAGACTGGAAACAAAACATTTTTAAAATTGTAAATATTTGTATGATTACATCTCACATGAGAGCCCTAAACTAGGATTTAACAAAACTATATCTTAAAATTATTTTCCATATTTAAGTGGCTTTATATATTTGTAAATTAAGACATTTCAATTACATTTTATAAGCCAGAAAGAGGTTACAGGAATTTTTGAACAGATAATATTAACTTGTTAATAAAAAATTAATGCTTTTAACTGAATACATTTTTTTTAGTAGAATTATAACAACATAAGTTTTAGAACTTATATAGCAAACGAATGGTATTGCATAGTTTTATATCAAAATGTTCAACAAAATACATTTTTGATTCCTTTAGATGATTTTATAAATTGAAATGCTCAGCTAATATTACAATGATTCATGAAAATAACATAGAAATGATTGAAAGTATATTAGTGCATTTAAAATTTTATCAAATAATTTTCTCTTTGTCCCCTTTATTACTTAAAGATGAAAAATCATACAGTAAACTGCAGTGTTTTTGAGAAAAATTTTCACAAATTTCTACATCATATTTTCAAAAATATTTTTTATGTGACTTTTATCTAAATTCAGCATTAATCCAATTAGAATTCATATAAAGAATTAATTGTATCAAATTATTTATTAAATAAAAATTATTTTATCTGCACAACTTTTGCACTGATTTTTAAAAATAGATTTTTTTTTTTTTTTTAAGATGTGAAAATTCCATTAAAAAGCAAGAAAATGAAAGGATAAGTTTTACACAATGATCAATTAAAAATCAATAGTCTCATCTAAGACTTTTGACAATGTCTTATGTTATTTATAGCTTCTTGAAATACCTGCAGATGTCATAAATCAATACATTATGCAGGTATTGTTGTTTCTAATTGCCTTTTCTCAAGATATAAAAATCTCCCCCAAAAGATTTCAATACTAAAAAGGCAAATTAATTATTATTATTATTTTTTATATTGCATGATTTTTATGAGGTTGCAAAGCAGATCATTAATAAAAGCAGTAAAAACTGAACAAAATTATTTTCTTTAAGGATTACATTTACAAATAATCTAAGAAAATTACAAACTCATTTCTTAAAGAATGAGTAAACATTAAACGAGCTTAACAAAATACACATTTTAAATAAAATTAAAAAGAAGTGCACCTTATAAAGAAGGAAATATAATTTAATCTAACACGATGAATCTTGAGATTTCTTTTTTAAACAATTTGTGAAAATTAGAAATTGACTTCTAATGAAATGAATAAACATTTTAAAGGGGGAAAAATGTTTTTAATAAAATGCATATAAAGAACATAAGAAAAATAATACAAACTAAAGCACACTTCACATAAGTAAATTTAAAAGGAAATATAATTTGCTCTAATAATAAATACAATAAATCATTACCACAGGAAGAACATATAAACTAATTAAAATAATCACATCAACAATAGTATGTATGTATGAAGATCACTCATTAACATTCATATGTTCATCCAAATCATGTTACTTGAGCTAAGCCATTTATTACATAATAAATTAAAAAAGAACATTTAATAATAGCACACATAACAACTATCATTAACTCTCCTCTTTGGATTTGGTTCAAAACATTTATCAAGCTGCCTTGAGGTAGATGTGAACAATGTTATATTTTATGAGAAAGTTTTTTAAAAGGAAGATCCTGATAATATTGAAAAGAAGCAAGTCCATCATTTGACCTTCCAAAGTCATGGAAAGGTCAACACATATCCCTGTTTTATAATAACTATTTGGATCAACACAACTTAAGGAACAGAGTATCGGAAAATGAGCTGTAAAATATATGTAGAAATTAAATACTTGCTTACTTTCAATTACAGAAGATTTTTATGAGATTCTTTGCTGTATTGTTAGGACAATACATAATGGGGGGGGGGAAATAAGAACAAATTTTTAGTAAATAAATTAAAATTTATGACAAGTCATATAAAGGTTTTCAATATCTCCATTTTTTTAACATTTTTTTGCTAAGCTGATAATTGCAGAACATCACAAATGGGAACTGATAAATAAATATTGTTAGAAAGTATTATAAAAAAGAAATTCATTATAAAAAGAAATTTATTAATAAAGACTTCATTATTATGTAAAAATTAATACATAATCACTATAACATGGACATAAAACAAATGTTACATTTATAATATCAAATTACTAATTGAAAGCCAATAAGAAATAAAAGGCATAAATTCTACAAACAGCAATATGAAATTACTTTCAAGATATTTTCTCTTTCATTTACCCTTCAATAAATACTTTATCACAGATCAATGTTAAAAGGTCTAGATTGTCTCTGTTAAGTGATTTAAATTTTTTTTACTGATTTTTTTTAACTTTCACATCAATTATTAGAATTTTTTAATCAAATAAAAGACAAATTTCAAGAAATTTTCAAAGCCAAAATTAATATTCTTTAAAATATATTTTAATGTGCAATACTTAAGACACTAACTCTCTACATTAACTTCATTTTCATTATAAAAATGCTAATGATATTTTGACAATAACAGCAATGGCTGAATACAGAATGTACAAAAATGATATTAACAATGTTAAAGAGAAAAATAAAACAATAACTAATAAGACGGAAAACATTTCTTGAAAAATAGCACAAACTAAAACACTGATCTAAGACATCCTGCACCTTTTTATGCAAAATTATATTTAATAATATATTTCAATATATTAACAGGTATTTAAAGTCAATATCTTACTATTGTGTTAGAACTTTAAGCAAAAAAGTTTTATGAAATGATATCTATGTACAAAAGTTGTTTATGACAAAAATTGATTTCAATAATTCTGTGAAATCCAAAAAAATACTAAACATCACTCTGAAATTTTTTTTAAATACACAGATTTTGTATTCGGGAATTCACTTTTTCAACATAAATCTATATACAGTAACAATCTTTAAAAAACAAATTATCATTGATTACATTTTTAAAATAAATCAAAACTAATAGTAATAAAAATAAAGAAACTTCTAAATAAAAATATTGCAAGCTCAACTGCACAGCAAAAATAACAACAAATCCTCATACTATTAACACAAAATAAGTATACATTTTCAGACATATTAAAAATAATTTTATAAATACCATCTACTCTTTTTCACTGCATCTAGGCAGCTAAATACCATCATGTATTAAACAACACTTTCTTCCAGTTGCTCATCATATTGCACACTAGCATAGGATCTAACCAAGACCGGCTGAAAAATGACTAGAAACAGATACCTGACCTGTGTGATTCTTTTGGTAAACATCAACAACAGTTGATTGCTAAGATTCGCCAACACTAAAAACCCATCCACAGATTTTGTGAAGGTGGAGTTGGCAATCACACTGAAAAGAAAATCTGAAAAGATAAAGATCTCGATGTTTGTCTTTAAAATGCAAACACTCTCATTAAAGACATATCCACCATTCATCAACAAAGATCTTAAGCCCAAACCTAGAAAAAAAAAAAAAACCTGAATATATATTTATATTTGAATAAATTCAGTAAAAGTGTCCAAGAGCAAATTTTTTATTATTGTATTAAAAATGAATATTTATTTCAATTATTTTCCATTTCTAATTCATTATTAAAAATATTATGGACTTCTGAAATAATTTTTTCTAAAATTTACAATATGTGCCATCTTATCAATGGAATTAAAATTTAATACATTAATTGATTATCTGGTAATTAAGTTCCAATAGCATTAAAAGATTGTACTGTTATTAAGAACACACAAATCTACTAAATTTGGAAAGTAGAGCACATCTATCGTAAAATTCCATCCTAATTATTACTCCATTACATGTAAATATTTTAAAATAGAAACAAATTTTCAATTTAGTTCTGAACAGCAGTTGAACACACAATAAAGTAATTCTATTTACAAATTAGTATTTCTTTTATAAACAAAAATAATAATTCTCTTCTTTTTATTACCACTGTATTTCATAAATTATTTTAAGTGATTAGTTATAAAATTCAATGGAATTAAAATTGGACTATAACAGAATAAAATGTAATGAGAAGGTTTTTTTTTTACAATTTAATTTTTATATTGCCAGAAAATGCTACAACGAAGAAATTACAATCATTCTATAAAAACTGATTCTTATATTAGGTACATATCTAAAGCTACAAAAATAAAGTGATCAAATCTGATAACTGAAATGTTACATCAAATAAGTTACAATTAAGATAAATGTTTAAATGTTCATTATTATCTTTAAACAGAATATCATAGCTGTCAGAGCATTACTTTAGAAATAGAAGTTGGATTGGCCTTAAATAAATAAAGAAAACATAAAAATAAGGTGTGAATTCTAATTTAAAATTATCATTTGAGTCAGGTACACTTATATAATATAAAAATGATGTAGCAATGATGCAATGATAAATAAAAATTTCATAAAACTCAAGGGAGCAAATCAATAAAATAAAACAATGTTAAAAAATCATTAAATGTAGCAGAACTGTTTCTCTTCTAATTCTTCGATATTTGAAAGCAAGAAAATTATCTAGATTCAAAATATTCTATCAAATAATAAATTGCTGAATAATTATTCTAAACTGAACTTCATTCATCATTAATTATCACCACATTTTATAATTTATTTTCGATATTAGGAAATGTTACAAATATTTTGCTTCTCTAGTTCCAGTAAAGAATATATTTTTACTTCCTTGTATAGAATATTAAACCACAAAGTCATCAACACAAAATCATATTTAATTTAATAGCTGATGCAACTTTTGTTTAATTACATTTTATACAAATATTGGGTAGAATAAATTTGTATGGTTAAAAAATTTATTTTCTATTAATAAAAGAAAATATTTTCATTTTAAACATTGCTATATGTATTATCTAATGTAAGAATAATTCACAATTATTTCAAAATATGGAATTTAATGTAGTAGAACTGTGGGTCAAAAAAGTAGAAGTATTTTTTACAATTTAATATTATGTATGTAATATATTAATATTATTTTAACTATTTTTCTTCCTTATTTCAAATATTACCAGAACACAGTTGTTCATTTTCACACAGCTTAGTTTTAACTTTTAGTTACTTTTAGAAAGCAAACAATGCATGCAATTAAAACCTACCCTGAGAGTGAAGTCCCAGCTACCAGTAGATAAAGCAGTACCATCAGGAGATACTTTTAAACAGGTAACTCTGTTTTCATGGCCATATAAGATACTAAGCCGTACACACTTTAGACTATCCCAAACATTTACTGTGTAATCATTATAACCAGCAAACAACAAGCGCCCTAAGGGAAAAAAAAACTCTTTATAAACATATCTTAAAATGAATGTAATTTGGTTGATATATTCAGGATCACAAACATACTAATGAAATGAAACTAGCACCTTAAAGCAAACTACAAAGTTCAGTGGTTTCCACAAGAAATAAACATTTAGTTTTAAATAGAATAGGCAAAAGTTTTACAGTTGTTTCATAAATCAACAAATACAACATGCCATGATAACATTTAGATGTGCTGCTATAGTGACATGTAAAGATTGTCCAATTTTAATCATTGCGTACGGGTTGCGTGATTTCTCAATTTTAGGAATCTAAACATTGTGGCCGGGTCACAAGATACCTCGTTTTCATCTTTTTTCGGCTGAACCAACCAACCAAATATTTTTGTTACATTACCAAGGTAATGAATCCTTACGCATTCTTATGACAAATGATTAGCAAAATAACTGAATGTCGACATTCCAAGCATGTGGAAACAATAGGTCACTAAAGCCAGTACGTCAGTAGATTTGTGCTGATCGTTTAACGTACCTTATGAAGTGTTTTATTATTTAAAATGTAAAAAAATCTTATAAATAAATAGATGTATAATATATATATTAATATTTAAGAATACTTTATGTAAATATAATATCAAATGCAAATTAAAAATGTGCATATATGCATCCTATAGCTAGCCAAGCATGCTTCTAAAGCATTCAAAAATATATGGGCATGTTGAGGAGGGGGTATGTTATGGTATGCAATGTGTTTAGTTTATCACATTGGCATTGCAAATGAAGCCTATCCACATCATCCGATTCTTTACCACAAAAATAAGAAAACCCCATTTTTTTTTTTTTTAATGCAGCATTCATTTAATTTCTAGAATGGTGCGAGTTAGGAGATTTATATACCTATGATTTTCTACTGAATAAAGATACCATTTATATTTATTTTTTAAAATTTTAATCAAAGTAATTAAGCAATGCTTACTTGTCACAATATACAAATGTAGTTATAAAATTACATGTTACTAAATTTTGTTAGTCTTTTCAGCATATCTCTCAATATATGGCATCTGTATACCTTATAATTTTTAATAATTAATCAAGGCAATCCAATATTCATAAATGTCTATATTTGATAAAAAAACTCAGTCACCTCAGATTTAAAAAGAAAGCATTTTAATAATGGTGATACAACATAGAATAAAGGTATAGGGAACAATAAGACTCTATGTACTTATTAAAGCAGATACATTGCATTTTAGTCATAAACTAGACTAAAACTTATCATAGATGATTAAATGTTTCTCCCAGAATAGTTAATGCAAAAATTCTTATATGTGATTTTTACAATTATAGCATGTTCCAAAACAATTACGAAAAATTAAAAGATTGATAAAAATAATATTCTACCTAACAAAAGAACACAAATCATGCTCAAGGCAACCCTTAAATATTTAATTTAGTACTTACCACTCACAGAAAAGTCAACAGAATTAACACCAAATATAATACTTTGTTTGGAATAAACCGCCACTTCTCGATCTGCCCGCAAATCAAATAAGCGACACTATAAAATAATAAAAAAAATTACTGTTTATAGCGAGAAAAGCAATTTTTATTTCAAACAAAGCCATTAAATCACATGCAATTGTAACTAGTGTTATTGTTACTAATTTTTCTTTGAAATGAAGAAGAAATAAGCCAAGAAATTATGTATTTTCCAACATCTACAAAAGTGGTTTTGATCCCAAATTCTTTAATTGGATCTAATTAATTGTTTCTTTTAGTTGATAGAAACAAGATAAATGGATTGAAGTACAAAAAGAGATCAATTTTTGGATTTGTTTTCTTCTTCATTTAATCATTTTTTCTTTCAAATTTGAGCAGCATGCCAAACTTGCACAGATTCACAGTAAGTAAATTATAATAAATCACATCAATCTATACATGTTCAAACCTATTTACTTATTTTATATTTCTGTGCAATTTCTGCAGACATTTCAAGGACCCTACTCTTCACTCTTTCTCCTTCTTTATTGCCATGGTTTCAACAAAGCTTGTTTTTTTTCCCATGCCAGTATGTTTCGAGAATACCTTCAAAATACCTTAATAGCTGTGAAAAAAAAAAAAAAAAAGAGCGACACTGTTACCTGTCTCAAAGTTGCGAGGCAGAAAACCAGTAACAAGGTAGAAAATGTGACTTTGAATCGCCTACAGAAAATACACAGACTATAGATTGATTATTCAGATTGAATGGTTTTCTTCTTACACATCTTCTAATTCAAGAATTTCAAAGAAAAAGCTAAAATGGGACAAATTACCAAGATAAATGCTCATTGAAACAAATACAGAGAGAGAGAACTCTTACAAGTTGGAACCATGTTAATATAATCAGTACTAAACTGATGAATCTTTACAAAAAAGGAAAAGAAAGAAAAAAGGAGCAAAATAAATTATGAAATTATTAAAAGGTAAAATTTATGAATTTGATCCATTTCATGCTCATCAGCCAAAATAAACATCAACTTCATCATTGATAAATAAACATAAGACAGATATATAAATCAAAATGATTAAGTGCAAGCTCTAAATATCAGCAATTGGCTTTCCAAAATTTAACAAATGATTTCAGTTTAAAAGTCAAAATTAAAATTAGAAACTATTAAGAGTAACAATCCATAAATTAAAAAATAAAAGATTATCAGGTCAATTACAAATTAGTATAAAAGATCACTTACTGTAGAATCATCAGAACCTGTCGCAATAGCATCTCCACTTGGATAAAACTTAACAGAATTGATATCCGATTCGTGACCTTCAAACTGTTGTACACAGTGGCCAGTTCTCATGTCCCAAACTAAAGCTTGACGATCACACCCCTGGAAAAGAAGAACCATGAAAACAACAAAGAGATAATATAAAATTAAGATACCTAAATGATTTTGTTGGAATTTAATAATAAGTACTAAAAGAAAGAGAACTAACTAATATTGGCACTAAAAATGGAAAATTCCATTACAATTGAAAAAAAAAAAGAAATGTGCCTTTCAAAATCTAAAGAGTATAATTAATGTAAATCATTCCTAACAAAGATTAAACAAGTTCATGATTTAAGGGGGGAAAATACACCAATACTCTTGAATAAAAGCTATTTTCTTGATTACACATATTAATTAAAAATACACAATTATTTCCAAACATAAAAGTCATTACTTCAATAATTGATAATATTCAAATCAAAGGATTAATTCATAATCTTTCTTTCAAGGCAATATGAAACAATCAAATACTGGTCAGATATGGCTATGCTACAATTATAAATATCATTAACAAAATCGTTGCAATAATAGAAAAAATATTTTTTTTTCAAGAAAATAATTCTTAAAAGTTAATTACAGAAATCAATGGAAATATGGAATATTCAAAAGTTAGTGAACATACTCGGAATTATCTTCATTAGAAAGGTACAAGTAATCTGCATATTTCAGATCTTGGCATGAGATTTGAAAATATATTTCGTTAATAAATTAATAAAATATCAATGAATTATCTACTCCTACAAAAAATCCTCAATAGTGTGAGAATTTGATTTTTCATAAAATATTAATTATATATATATATAGTTATTAAACTTTAAGAAGCTCTGCACTTGAAGTGGGGGATGCAATAAATCAACTGTTATTACAAAGAAAATCAATAAAAAAAACAACATAATAAGAGTAATTTTTTTTACCCCTTTCACTACTAATTCTGCCCAACTCAGTAGTGAAAGTTCTATGCTAATGAGCCATTTTCTGTTTCACATGAGGGGTGTAGGATGCAAAGCAAGCTATCACTAAGGATATCCTCACTTTACATCTTGAATTCCATATTTGAAAAAGAAGCCTATTAATACAGAACTTGAACAGTCAGCTTGGGGCTGGTTAGCAGTGACAGGGTTAAATACACTTTCATTAGTATACTTAACCCTTTCTGGTACAGTGGTTACAAAAGAAGACAACAATTTAAAAATTTTCTTTAAACTTCAAAATTGCTAGAAAATAGCAAATTATTTCTTTTAGAAAAACATGGCAGAATGAACAATTTTAGTTTCTTTTATGGAATTTTATGTTAAAAACACCAAAATTTTTTGCCCAAAATCGTTTTTTAAAAAAAGTTTTTAAGAATTAAAATTTTATTAAAATCAATCATCTATTCTTCTACAATATCCATGAGGTTTTAAATCAAAGTTTTACTCAAGTTTCAGTTTAATTTAAGAACAAACCAAAATGTCTGATCAGCAAGTGTCCTCATATGGAGACACCACTTGCTTAGGACATCTCTTACTTCGTTCACAGAGCTTCTGGCTACTGCATCTCTTGGTATGAAACGTGTAATTTGATATTTAGCAGATTAGCAATTCTGTATGGGGGGGGGGGTGTACATTTATCTTTAAATTCAGGAGAAAGAAATCAATGTTTGATACCAGAAAGAATTTTACATTCCAGATTTGCCTTTTGTTCCATACTGTTACTTATGTTACACTCTCATGTTCTGCTTTATTTTTCACAACTGTTTTTTCTGTAAATATTTACTTTTATACAGCCACAACTTTTTATTATTATTTTTCAAATATATGCAATTTAAAAAAAAAATTTAGTTGCAACATATACCCAGCAACATGACCCCTTTGAAGATATGTGCTGTACTGAACTAAAACAAATGTGCAAAACAAACAATGTCCCATTATATATTAGACAAAAAGATACTCCCATATGCTTTGAGAAATTTCATGACAAATAACGAGTTATTTTTAATTGTTTTGTTTTTTACTTGATATTTTCACTTTAAATTTATGCATAAATATTTATTTTTAACATATTATATAGACAATTTTTATTCTTAATAGAATTAAATTATTATATATAATTTTAATTTATTAAATTTGTATTAAATCATAACAGATCTTATTTTTTTAATTACTTATAATATTTAGCTTAGAATTTTTGTAGTAAATATATTTTGTATTTTTTATATTTTATTTTACAAATCTAAAATATTCATAATTAATGCTATTGTCATAAGGAATTTATGCCATTATTTTGAAAGATTTTTTTGACACAGAGATTGCTCTAGACAGGTGGTGTCCTCAAACGAGGACACCACTCCCACACAGAAGACGGTAAGATACAACCTATTAATCACAATGATGGTATATTTCATTATACTTCAAGGATTTTAATAACCCATACCAGAAAGGATTAAAAGCAAATTTTTTTTTTGTTTAATTATTTTTTCCTTTTTAGTCTTTTATTCATAATTCATTATTATAGTACATGTAATAGAATATATGAAACCAGTTTTTTCTGAAATTTACTGTTAGTATGAAATTAATATTTCATAATATTAATCAATCAACTGATAATTAATTCTGCGAAAAATAATGTTAATAAGAGCACATAAGTAAAAGAAAAAAAATCTATAACTCAAACACATCCATATATGAGCAAAAAATTAATTAAATTGATTTTATGAACATAAAATTAATCAATTAATTAAAGTGTATTGTATAGTAAAATGAAATGTCCAATGTTTGAATACTAACAGCAGAGACAAAAACATTTCCTGTTTCAGATGGAGACAGATCAAGTGCCATAACATCTCCAGTATGTCCATGGAAACTTTGAATTAGGTGAGTACACTCAACATCCCATAAAGCACATGTACTGTCTCCACTACCTGTTAGGATCTAGAAATAAAAATAGTCATTTTAGAAGAACAAAATATAAATGATAGCAGCTTTATGTAAAATTTACAATAAGAATATTATCAAAAAGCTTTTAAAGATACTCTATATGAAGGACAATTTGCTATATTACAAAAGTTATATATGTATACACACATATATAATGATATTTTAAACTCTAATTTCAATTCTAATTAATTTCCAAAGTTTCATCCTAATTTAACCCATAGTAACTTCATTCTAAAAACATTCTCTTATTTCCTGATTTCATTCCAGTTTTTTTATATAATGAATTCAAGAGAAGCTTTGTAAAATGCTTAGGTCGGGAATTCATACACTCCGCATGAAGGGATAGAAAAATGTCAAGTAAGCACATTCTTTTAAAAAAAGATCCCAGTGTTTCCTTTGCCAGGTTTGTGTGTGTATCAGATATCCCTATCAGAATCTTAATAGTATATTAGCACTATGATAAAAAGTTTCTTTATCAATATCTCATGTTTTATAAGACGAGGGATAATTTATTTCTCTTCTGTTCCCCACTTCTACTCTTATAACGTGCTGTGGCGGATGTGCCTTGTCAGCTCCTCTTGTAAATAAATCATGCCTGCCTCCCAGGAAAGAATAAAACAAAATTAAAAATGTCTTTACTATCTTCGAAACAGCCTTCTGCTTTTAAAAAATATTATGCTTACGTGTATATATATATATACTATTACTGACATTTAGGGAATATCTAAATATGGAAACAACCCCATAACAAAAAATGTCAAATATCTCCCGAAGTATTCATGATATGGTAATCAAAGGTTGTAGTCCAGTTTTGTTTTTTTTCTGTGCAAAATTTATTCTTGACATTAAATAAAGGTATTGCCATAGGAAATGTCAAAGTTGTACAACTTTACATATGTAGACAACCCTCTATGAAAATTTCAAGCACAACATTTTTCAGTATTAATTACTACCTTTAAAATGATACTTTTAATTTTCACATTAGATGATCAATTGCAAAATAAATCTGGATGGTTCCTTTTTTTTTTTCAATGACTATACTCAATAATATGAATAAAATATTACAAAACAGATAACATTTTGAGAATAAATAATTTCTAAAAATCAGCCTTATTAAAAGAAAGTAAATGATTAACATTCAGGAAAAGATATAGATAATCAATTTTCTATTGTTTATATTAATGCAATAATATATAGGGTATCCCACAAGGTATGCAGGACGTAATATTTACAGATTTATATAGAATACGTCAAGGCAAGTATTTTGATGTATAACTTGTGCGGTCACCAAATATAGCAGCATAGTCTAAGGTGTGAAGCTTGTTATGAAAACTTCAAGAAAAGAAAGAAAAACCAAGCGAAAATCATTGCTTATTGAGAACTTTCAATGCAACAGCTTTTCGAAATGTCGCCCTTTCGAACAAACGACATGGCGAAGTCTGGAATCGAAGCTTGCAATTATTTTCTGCAAAATATCTGTTCCAATTTCCTTGATCTTGATTTCAATTGTTGCTCAAGTTGTCCAATGTTGAGGGCTATGCCAGATATACTGTGTCTTTCAGACGTCCCCATAAAAAAAGTCACATGAGTTAAGATCCGGGGAGTAAAGTGGCCACTCTATATCATTGCCTGTTTTCATAATGGAATCCACATTCCATTACGAAATCTATTTGTTATCAGTCTACCGTGAAAATGCTCAACAAAGAGATCAAACTTTCGTTGAATGCGTTAAGATCTAGCATCATCTTGCATAAACCAATAATCGCTTATCTTGTCTATGTCATGCAAGAATGGGACGAGCCGTCATTCAACGCGTCAAAATAAGCTTCACCCTTGATATTTTCAATGAAAAATATTGTCCCAATGATGCCGTTGGCAGATAATGTACACCAATCTGTGAACCTAAGTGGGTGAAGGGGATGAATTATTAAATAATGAGGATTTTCAGTGGCCCAGAACCTTCAGTTCTGTTTGTTAATATACCCTTGGAGGTGGAAGTGTGTCTCGTCACTGAACCAGATTAAAATCAATTTTGTCACATTCAATCTTATTGATCATCATGTTTGCTCAATCAAACCTTCTTAAACCATCCAAATCGGTCAGTGATTAATTGAATTTTGTAATCCCCTCTTCATTATCCTATGCACCGTGCCTTTTGACATATTGAACCCGTCATACCAAAGTTCATGGACTTCCTTCAGACACTTCTTTCACTTTATGAACATTAGTTTCTGTTCTTACAAGCTTCTCTTTTTTCCCCCATTGCTAGCACATTGTCCAACACAGTTGCCAATCTCCTTACATCTTTCGTACATTCTTTTGATTGTCGTGTCGCTTATGTTGTTGTGATTGCCAATTAAAAAAAAAAAATTTCACTACAGCCGTTGGTGATTATAATTCATAAGTCAGCACCATGAAAACACAATGCTCAATCAGATATTAGCTCATTTCAAAATCACAATGATTACTACAGTGCACAGTTATTTTTAGCAAGTCACACATGACCCATTCTCACCGAACCTTTTTTTTCTAGCCTTATATACTGTGGCAGGAATCTGCATATTCACTTGCAGATGCGTTTTTCACCTCGCTGATTTCCATACATTTGCATAGTCACCTAGGGGAACTTTCTTGAGCAATCGCCAAATGCATCATAATTTCGAATACAAGCGCTGGATTCGTAATTAATGTTCTTCGTGTAATTAAAATATGATGCTATATCTGGGGATCCACATGTTATATATCAAAATACTCGTTTTAACAGATTCTATCCAAATATTATCTTGTTGCTGTGTATCTTGTGGGACACTCTCTCTCTATATATATATATATATTAATGTATTATACATATAATAAATAAATCTGCGTAGCATTTTCTGTTTTCGATTTTGGTGCTTCTAAAGGGGAAAATCAAAGCTTTAGAAATATATATATATATTTTTTACCTGCTGGTCAGAATTGGGGAAAAGGCAGCAAGACATATAACTAGTATGAGTTCCAACAGCTTTCTTTTTGGTAGAAACATCATCTTCAAAACTAAGAGGGTACACTGTAATTTTGTTGTCCAAACCTCTGCAATAGTTTTAGAATTGAATAAGTAATGAAAATATTTTTTTTCCTCTTTTACCTGAAAACATTCAATATTCTTTACAAATTAATAGTATTTGACAGAACTGTTTTGAATGTACTAATGCAATCAGAAACTAATTACCATTTTCTGAACTTTAGATTCGCCAATGAAAGCTAAGACAACATAGTTTGTGAACTGATACTACTGTAACCAATTGTACAGTAAACAAAAGGAATGTATGGTGCAAACAATTCTGAAAAAATTCAGTTTTAGATAATAAAAGAAAAAAATGTTTTTTTTCCCTCTCCATTATGAGACCAAAAGCTTCATTTTAAAATGTTATTTTAGCATTTGCTTTTTACTATATATTCATTTGATGAAAGGTAATGCAGCAACAAAAGATAAAGATCTAATATTTCTTTTTCAAATTTATCATGAATGAAATCTTCGGAAGCATCAACAAGTAAAAATGAGAATAAGCAAAATATAGATACACAAAATATAATTGTGTTAGTTCAATTAACAAAACTATATCATAAAGGTTATGAATTTCAGAACTGCCATTCATTGCTTCTTTGAAACTTCATAATGTTAAGAATAAAAGAGAAATGAGCATTCAGTGTCTTCATTTATGATAATTCATTTTGAAACAAATTTAACAGCATCTGTGCAAGCTAAAACTCTGATAATTTTTTAAAGTTAAAAGTAATAACTGAATTTATATTCCTGATCAATTGATAAATTTGTATTTAAAAGTTTTCTGTCATACATTCACTCTATATTCTGAACTAGGATTGAAAATCAATCTCTTCAAAATTATGAAGAACTAGACTTGCAATTTAATCTTATAAATTTATTAATAGAATATCAATTCAGCAAACCAAGTAATTTTTTTCCTTTCAACTTTGATAGAAAAAACCTTAGAAATTTCTCAAACAAAATAAATGATATTTGTATGAGGGTTGGAACTTTAATAGTGGCAACTATTTATTTACATGGAATACAAAAATGATTATGTCACCATGTTTTACAGCCAGCATTGTGTACAACTCATTTCCAATCATGTGGAAGTCGCAGAACACTCGGTCTGTTCTGTTGCTAGTTCGAATAGCCAGTCTACTGCCAAAAAAATATCTGGAATAGTTTTGAAGCGAATGCCACGAAGTGGTTCCCTCAAGGAGTTAAGTCAAAGTCACAAGGGCTTAGATCTGAGGAATATGGTGGATGATAAAGTACTTCCTAGCCCCATCAATCGAGCAAAATCAACTACAGCTTGCACTGAATGCGGCCAAGCATTGTCATGCAAAATGATAGGGACGTTCTGCAGAAAGTGTTGCCATATTTTTCTCAAAGCTGGTCTGAGATGGTGCTCCAAAAATGAGTAGTAATACTGAGCACTGACGGTCTGCTGTTCAGGAACGGTATGTGTTAGAATGACACTGTCACAGTCATACACTAGAATCAGCATAACTTTCACATTGCTGGGGTTCTGAAGAAATTTCGAACTTCGTGATGACCCTTAATGACGCCATTTGTTTGATTGGCATTTCAGTTTTGGCTGGTACGATCTGCGTAAAAAAGCATCTCCTTTGCGCTCATGGGTTCGAGCAGCATCGTATGGGAGCCATTTCTGCATTTCCGTTAAATGATGTGGAACCCATTGTGAAGCAATTTTTCTCATGCCCAGACGTTCCTTCAGAATGTGCAGCACAGTCATGAGGCTTTACCTATCATGCAACAGTTGTGTAAAGCAAAGCAGATTCCCGCAAGCCTCTTGAAGCCCTAGATGACATCGTCGTGCTGTATGACCTCTGGCACATTCAATCTTTAACAAACTTACTTGTTCTTGTTTTGAAAACATCCTGACAACATTTACTTTATACCGCAAGCTAATACAAGTATCAGTTCTTTGCGTCACTCGGCATGTGCGTGCGGTAGGAAAGACAAGTCTTTTTGCTGAGAGGTAAGGTAGGTATGTAGCTAACGTGTGGTATATGCGACATTCTTTGGTTTTGTTGCGTGGTGTTTTTACAGCAGTATTGCCACTATTCAAGTTCCAACCCCCATACATAAATGATAGCATAGATATAAGATTCTTCAAATTGTTATGTCATATATTCGCTTTGATTCTTACATAAATTAATATAATAACTGAAGAGAAAAATTTTGGCATTATTAAACCATTCTTTTTACTAAAATTGAAGATAAAATGCTAAATTTTATAATTCAATGATTTTGATTATTTATTCAGAATAATATAATTGAATAAATTATGAAAAATTAGAGTATTCAAAATTCTAGGGAATCAAATATGAATATCCTGTTTTTGTTTTAATATTTCAATGGGAAACTGTTTTAAATTTTGATTAGAAAAAAGTAGAACTAATAAAGCTATTACTCTAATATATATATTAGAGTAATAGCAAGCTCTTAAGAGTACAAACAAGCTCTTTTTCGTATCAGACCCAATTATTCTAGTGCATGGTTTTGATATCATTTGAGCATCAGCACTGTCGCAAAATAAATAAAAAAGAATAAAAATAAAACACTTTTGATTCATTAAATGAATATTCAAGCAAGATTACAGATTCTATGTCAAATTTATAAACAAAAATTTAAAATACAACATGCTTTCAAACATTTTATTCTTAAATTGTGAATTTTGGATTAATCCAATAACAAAAAATTACAGTAACATAATATGCTAAGCTGAAACTCACCCACATGCTACCATATTTCCAGAGGGAGCATATGCACAGGCCATAACCCATGTTGTTGGCATAGTGATAGCATGTTCCTGTAAAAGAGATAGTTCAATTCTAGTACTTATACTTACAATTTTTTTTTCTATTTCTTGATGAGCATTTGTTATTAATATTTAAATCCAGAAATAAATAATTTTTTTACTATGTCCATTCAAAGTGTCAGTGTGATTTTAAAATGAATATTTACTTTTGAAGCATGGAAAACTAATGTATGTATCAATTTATCTTTATTAATTAACTACATCTCGGTTGTCCATAACAATAAAACTGATACTTATTTTTCAATTAATGCCCCAATAATTCATTTAGAAAGGAGAAAAAAACCATAATTAGGGTTAAGTTAGATGAACAATCTGCAAAAATATAAAGTAATGGTCAAAATTGTTTTATTGGTGTAGTGTCTTTTTTTTTTTTTTTTTTTTTTGAGATTAACATCACAGGCAATATTTTTTAGCATTTTTTAAATTTGGTACATTCTTTTAGTATGCACTAATAACATTTCTAATTTTATGTTCGATTCTGACTATTGAACCTTTTTCATTATATTTATCATTTTACTATTTCATTGTATTTATCATTATACTTGTTTTTTATTTATAGTTTTATTTTCAAATATATTCTGCTCCAGAAAATTCAAATATTAATATTTTTTATACATACCTTATTTGTAGTAAATGCATCCCATATAATCATTTTACCATCCTGAAAGACAGGAAATATAAAATGAAATAATACACATAGAAAGAAATCCACACTGATAAAAATAAGAAAACAACTTGAAGAATAAGAAATAATATAACAATTCATATATAGGAAATTAATATTAACTATTTCATTCAATAATATTAATATATATATTTGTTAGATATTAAGAACTTAGGATTTTATTCGGACATGAAGAATATCTGAATAAAATCTAAAATTGTTTTCATATATAGTCATTTCTTCAATTTTCCTACACATATCTAAAACTAAAATCATTGCTTTGTTTAGAGAAACCTAATAAACTATATTTATGTATAGATCATTAAAACAACAGATCATATTGAAATTATATTTGACACAATGATTATTAAAATCTCATTTCAAACTAAAAATAATAAATTATTTTATCTAATAATGAAGCTCCATGAACTTAGCTTCTAAAGAAGGAAAACAGTTTTATTATGTATTTATATATTTGTAACCTGAAAAATATATTCTCCAATTGTTTAAAGAAAATGCATAAATACAATTTTTGCCTTTGGAACTTATCATTAAATACTAAAAAGTCAGCTCAGATAATTTGCAGATTGACAATTGTTTGCATTCAAAGTATTCAGAATCTATGAACAATCAGCAAGACAATAGCCATTTAATATAGACTCTTCATTAGGAACTATTTGGATTAAATCAGTGTTAAAATAATGACACTGGGAGTGGGAAAATTAAATATAATAAAGTAAAATATTAACATAAACAGACCGGTTTAGAAGGGGAAAAAAAAAAAAAAAAAAAAAAAAAAAAAAACTTGCTTTATACAAGTGCAGAAAAATTAAAATAAAATTTTAAAAATATTTCATACCTGAGAAGAACTAACAATATGTCTTTTATCTAATGACCAATCTGAACATAAAACTTTTCCCTGATGACCCTTTAAAACTCTTCGAGGTTTAATATTTAAATTCTGTATTGGTTCTAACCTCTCTGCAACTTTATATACTGAAATAGAATTTTTAAAAAACTTTAGTAACAATCAAACAAAAAATAATCACACTAATTAAAATTTATGGGGAAATTAAAAAAACATTAAGCCAGCTAAAATTGTATTATTGGCAATGAACAAGTGAAGATGCATAATTCTTTTCTAAAACAATATCTATTCTTCAACATTTTGAACAGAAGTAGAATTTTCAATATAATTTGAAAAGCATACGGATAAATTTTCTATCGCATATATTTTAGGTGTACAGAATTTTAACATATGAATTCAATTTTTAATATAAAGCTTTACCAATGGCAATTTTCAAGTACTATCTGAAATGTTAACAAGCATTTGAAATTCTTCTGCAGCCCCTCCCCAACTGTTTTGGCTTGAGAATATCTTAAAATTAATAATAAATATGTGGTTCTATTTTATTCAATAAATAACAATAAATTTGTGGTTTTATTTTCCATTATTATTATTATTTTGGTAAAATTCAGTATCATCTTCAATTATGTTCGGTTTATTCTAAAACGAGATACCACTTGGTATTTTTAAAAATAATATGTCAACAAAACTAGAATATTAAAATATTTAACAGTAAAAAAGAGTATAGAATTTAACTTTTCATACAGAAGAGATGAAACTGGTACTTCAAATAAGATACTAAATAGATTTAGTAATTGCACAGATTTGGAGGTTATTGAAAGAAGCTGCTGAAAATAAATGATTCATCCATAGCATGCTCAATTTGTCTCAAATAACGATTTAAAAATTTAAATTTTTTTATATGTTAGTTTTAAATTGAAAATATACTAAGAAAAAGAATACTTTAATTATTTTGCAATAATAATTGTAGCAACTCTTAATATTAAGCTATTAATCTTCTTTCAATAATGCTGTAATGATGGAAAGGATATGATTACCCCAGATGCAATGAAAATACATCTATTCATTTATGTCACTTTTAAAAGAGAAATATGACCAGGGAACAGTAGCAGCTTGTCAGTTTAAAAATTAATAACACTGCAAAAATATTTAACACTAGAATAGAATGAAAATTCATTTTTTAAAAATATAGCTTTAACTCTAAATAGCCCCAAATTTTTAATTGTAATAATTAAATTCTAAAGAAAGTGAATAAGCATTAAATTCTCAAAGTCAAAATGAAAAAGCAAAGAATAACTAACAAGAAAACACAAATTCACCGAGCAAAAGAAGCATTACAGAGTTAACTATGTTACAAATCTATGTTGTGATCAAAGGAACAGAGCTACTGCAAAACTGAAAAGGAAGAAACTTTGATGTTCTCTTTAGCTACCATACAAGTGAATTTTGATGCTTTTTAAAACTGTCTCGAGGGTGGCCAGCATTTCTACTGTTTGAATTTCTCTGACATTTTTTGTGGATGTTTCTAATATCTTCAGAACAATGTCGCATCATTTTATTCTCTTTAATTATTGCACAATATGTTCCCAACTGTATTTGAAAAATTGTTCCATTCTTTTAACTAGATTCATTGTAAAATAAAATTTAATACTGAAAAAAAATTATTTTCACTTATTGAATTTCAGATAAATTTCAATTAATGCATTTTCCTTTTTTTTACAAATATATTAATCAACACTATGTCCACCTAGATTTATTTTTAGCCAATCAGTCATATCTCGGAACTGTTTTTCAAATCTATGCGAGAAAATGCAGTACAAAAATACATGTACATAGGTGGAGTGCTTAGGAATGAAATGATTTGTTTCCTTCCAGCAGGCTCTCTATTCATACTGTTAACCAACACACCAATCAGAACTGAACTATAATTTTACTAAAAGAAAATAAAAAATTCACCTACAAATGCAAAATGAAATCTCTCTATCAAAATAAGAAAAATTCTTCAATGATATTAAAGTTGCATTGATATCATCTTCAATGATATCAAAGTTGCTCACCGACTAAAAAAACATCACCACAATGCTGGCTGAATACTCAACTTGTAAAATAGAGGAGGAAAAAAAAAAGTAGAAAATTGTTCCTTATCATCTTGTTCTTTATTGCATAAAGAGAAAAATGTTTTAGACATATAAATTTCAAAAAGCATAGCATGAATGAATCTTGTAAATATTTGTAGCAAACAGTTTCATATACCATCGAAACGAATAAAAAAAGCACTGCCCTTCACTTTTTGAGAAAAATACAAGAGAAATGTGCACCTATAATGTATCAAATAAACAAATTTCTTGTTTTTAATATTATTTTTAAATTATACAGCATTTTGTCAAATGTATGGGAAATTTT
This sequence comes from Argiope aurantia, assembly GCA_026543865.1. Taxonomy (NCBI): domain Eukaryota; kingdom Metazoa; phylum Arthropoda; class Arachnida; order Araneae; family Araneidae; genus Argiope; species Argiope aurantia. The sequence continues at coordinate 262,433 of JAPMOR010039662.1, read as the reverse complement.
AAATAAAAAAAATAATTAAAGAAAATATTAGCAAAAACATCCATCCATAAAAAGAATTTAGTTAAATCAGCATTCATACTACTTAAAAATAAACAACAAAAAAATGTTTAAGGAAATATTAGTAATAACATCAAATACTCCATAATTCATCCAAAATATCTCTGAGAAGAGTGAAAAAATAATTATTGTAAAATACTTAATTAAAATAAATTGTTTCAGACAATGGGGTCAATAGTTTACATCCAATTTTGAATATTAATAACCAAAATTCATACTTTCACTCTTGTAATATGCGGTATGATCGTTTGATATTCAAAAAAGGAAGAAGAGGAAAAAGGGGGAAAACTTCATATATCTTTTTAAATAAAAAAGATTTTTCTAAATAAAGACCTTTTTATAAAATATTTTTTTACAATAAAGTTTAAAATCATAGCAGTAACAGGAGCTGGGCTTCAGTTAGGATGCCTTTACCCATAGTAAGCAAAATCATTTTAGCTAATTATATTGACGACGTTCTGAAAAAAAGCAAACAAAAACTTTTGGCAGAAATATTATATATTTATACATATATGCAATACCTCAGACATGGTAGTTAATCTTTCTTTTCCATAGACTGTTTTAGATTATCAGTAAAAGTTTGAATTTTATTATTTGCCAACGATGTTTCATTCTACTTAATACCAACGAATTATCATGTTTGATAAAAATTACCAATTTATAAAATTTTTTCCAGTTTTGTAATAATTTCCCGATTTTTCAAGACTTTCCAGAATTCCCTGATGATTCATAGTCAACTGGTCAACTTGCATATCCCTGACTTACTAAATTTTTCTTCCTTAGATTTTATAGTTAAATAACATTTCAATGTAAAAATATAAAAAAAAGATTAAAAATATTTAAAATAATTTCAAAGGATATTACACTTTTGATGTGCAAGTTGAAACTGCTGAGAAATAAAAAAGCAATACCAAGCACAAGATTTTATTTGCTTTTGTTAAGGTACAGTTGTTGATAAGAAGTACTGTTCATTTCAGTATCTCAAGACTCTTTTTGATAATTCTATCTAACTAAGGGGCGAGATATATAAGATGAGCACATTTCTAGAATTCTTCTATTCTTTATTAGTTACTTTTTTGCTCATTTTTTTTTCTCGCATGTGTGAGAATATCACAAAGTTTCTTACTGTGCTATTTTATTTTAATTCAAAAGTGTGTACTGATTGCTTATATGGCAAAAAACATTTAGCTCGCATGGCAAAAAATCTTTCAGAAGTGGCACAAATTTTTTATATATATCATTAAATGTGACCAAGATTATGTGTTGTTAATATTAAGATGTTATTAAAAAAATTCTACAGCAAAAAAAATCATTTAACGTGAAAAAATGTTTTATAAAAAGTGAATTATGAAATCTTAAGAACAGAAATCATCCATTTGTTCACCTTAATTTAATGTTTAGGCACCTTACAATAAAAATTACTCTAAAGCATTTTATTGCAAATCAGTGTTTTTTCCAACAGTATTACAAGTTATATGCAACTTTTGTGCCTCCTAAATCAGCAGACGATACAAGTTCACTCTACTATTCATTGTAAACGCCTCCTCTTTTATACATCCCGACATATGCACAAAAGTGCAGAGGATTTTCGAATCTGGAAATGAAGAGTATATATATGTATAGGTAATTATATTTTTTAAACTAATTTAAATCCTAATGAATTTCCATATTTTTTATCTTAAACTGATAAATACTATTTCATTCCAAATTTCTAATTCATTCTTCATTTTCTCTTATTTCCTAATTCAAATCCCACTTTTTTTATTTAATTATTTCCAATGTGCACTAAAAAAATTACTCAAGTTTTAATTGTCGAGCACCATATAAAGAGATAAAAATCTCCAATGCTCACACATTTTTTCAAAGATATCCAAGATTCCCTTTCCTAAATCTACACCTGTAAGAATCTCTTTGTAAAAACACCAAAGGAAAAATCTCTTGCATTTTATGTCCTGTGTCTCAATATAGACAGATGCATTTCAGCTCTTCTCAATACAGACAAATGCTACCATGCTCACCATGGAAAAATAAACTGAAGTTAATTCAAATCTGTCTTCTTTTTGGCCACTCATCTGCAAAACTATGTTACATATTTTTATATATTAATACCCGGATGCTATTTATTCTCCGTTGTCATAAAAATATCATTAAAAAATCTTAGTCAAAAGCAATTTATGGACTTTTTTCCTTCTATTACAGAGTAAATCCCAGAATATTGTGCCCTTGTACTAAAAAAACCAAAATCAACCAACCTAACATATTGGGAAAATTCAATACTATACTGTACAATGTTTAAATAATAACTTTTTATATATGGGTGAAAAAATTATCATGCTAGTCCATTCTAACATATAATAAGTTTATATATTATTCTGAAATAAATTTCTATTAATGATCAAAATAATATACCAAAAGATATTCAAACAAGAAAAAAAAACTATCACTTATTCAATTGCATTTTTAAAAAACTTGAAATTCACACCTAAAATAAAATAAACTTGCAATTAAATTTTTAAAACATTTAAAATTATTGCAGGATGTTAAGGTTTTAATCCATAAGTTAGCACTGTTAAAAGATAAAAAATTTGAATTTATGAAATAAATGAAATTTTTGAAAATATACAATAAGTATTTCCGATTAAAAACTAAGTAATCACTCAAAATTTATTACAATATCTAATGTTACATGATGATTTTAACTGGATGTTTATAAGAATTCAATTTATCTCAATAACAGAAAAATATAATTCATTGAAATGATTAATAAAGTTCCATTCCCCTAATTTTCATATTATATGCAAGTTACATATATCAAAATGTAATGAATAAGCTATCATATATACTAAGAAAGAATGATTTGGTACTATCTTTAGAATTTTGAATTGTTGTTGATAAATCATGCAACCTTGTTTACGAGTCCTTTATTATCTCTTTATAAAATATGACTTAATAATAGCTTCACTTAATAAGAAGATTAAAAATTCTTCAGAAAAATAATTAATTCTTACAAAAGAAAATTTTAAATTTGTAAAAAGAGCAAAGTTTTAATATATGTACTGAATACAAAAATAGCAAAGAAAGAAACCCAATACAGCCGGCAAGCTAATAAAAATTGTAAATCAATACGTAAGACAGTATGGTAAAATAAATTAACGGAAATTTCTCTTCCTTTAATGCTGAAAATTTCTGTAAACTTTACATTTCTACCACATAATCTTCAAAATGCGCTTTTTGACATATAAATAAACAACCTTGCACATGAAAACAAAACAGGTATGCATTAGTAAAACGATGCAAGAGAATTAAGCAATAGAAAATTTCGTACAAGCTATATCATTGAGCTTTCTCCTTTCTTCTTCTAAACGGGTTCTTAAATTCTCAACTTCTTTAGTCAAAGATTCAACAGTTTCGGCAGGATTGTCAACTTTCAAACCACCATTGGAAGCCATTTTGGAAAACTACTTCAGGTTTTCCCAGGATGGGGATAGTAGAAGTGGAAGTGCTCAAGTGTGAGATCTAATATACATGTAATGGGGAATGATATATATATAAAAAAAATAATAATTACTGAGAATGAGAAATTAAGTATCAAGTATCAGTAACAAATTATTTATGCAGAATTTAGTAAGAAGTTATTTTAGAATATGCTTTTTCTTATTTATAATAGTTTTTAAAAGTTAACTATGATTCATAAAGCACTCAAGTTAATCACAAGAGTAATATGATTTGTTCTGAATCCGAAACTAATTTCAACGAGTTTTTTTCTTTTGTTATTGTTAGATTACAGTTTATTACGGAATGAATTGAAAGTACTTGTAGCCCAGTACAAAATATTTGGAGATAAAAAAAAATGGATGTAAAAAAATTGAATACAAAATTTATTTCAGTTGTTACTTTCGCTTATACGAAGTATAGAGAAAGTATTACAATTACAGTCGTCCAAGTATTAGAATTCGAAACATTTGAACTCGAGATTTTGAAGAATCTTTACATTTCAGACTTCTCTGAATTCGAAAAACACATATTTTTTTCTCCGTATTTTGTCGGCCTATGAACAAGATAATTTAAAAAGGCTTTGAGCCAAACGTATGGAATTTGTAAATTTCTATCAAATTTTGAACGAAATCCATTTACAGGAAGTTTGTTTGTCCGGCTGTTCAAGTAAACTCCCTAACCAATTATTTTTAAACTTAAATAGTTAGATAAACAAACATAAGTTTAGAACCTAAATTCTTATCAAATTTTGATTTGTTAAAAGGTTTATCGCCTATCGATCGTATTTTCGCTTATATGAAAATGCAATAACTGATAAATGCTATAATTGAAATCAATGGAATTTATTGTGTTATTTTATGACTATTAGTTTCGTGTCAAATTTTGGTTTTATTATGGTGAAAGAAAATGACTTTCCAAATGCAGCCTCTCGAAGTAAGGAGAGAAGCCTGTTATTCCTCAATACCTCTATTAACTGTAGAGAAAAATGGGGTCATTTTGCGCAGTGAGCAATTTTGCACATACGTGTTTCAATAGTAAAAAAGGCCAAGAAAATGACTTGGACTGTCTATTTACATGCTGAGAGGGATATGTGCTAGAACCTTTTAATTTCCTGTTTTCATTAGAACATCATCAGATATTGAAAGAAATGGAAGTTTTCCTTATAATTATGGGCCAACCGTTTTTAAGGCAAAATTCTTTTTCAATAAAAGTTGCTTATATCTGCAAATATTATTAGATCTTTCCTTGTTCATTAAAATAGTCCATTGTTTTGAGTCAATCAATCCATTTTTAATAAAAATGAGACCTGTTCAATGAATAAATATTGAGTGGGATAATTCCACGCAGCTTGGAAATTGGGCGCGGTGCTGTTCAGTGCAAAAAAAAGTGCTTTACTTATAGGGTAGTTTGTAAATTTTATAGATATTTCGAAATTGAACATATTTAAAAGGGATTTTCCATAAGGGACCTATATTATTAAAAAAAAAAAAACTTCAAATCGACAATCATAAACCATGCCGCTGACTTAAAGAAGGAAATAGAAAACTGCTTAAAAAATTTATAAATAATTTTTGAAAAGTATAAATTAATCGAAAAAAATTGATAGTTTAGAAGAAACCAAATAATAACAAAAGACTCCGAAAATATTAGGGAATAAGGAGGAAATCATGAGAAACTACAAATGACATCATAGAAACTTGTTTTTGGAGTACTGCTGGAATTCGAACTTTGAATATAGGTAATGAATTTAATTACTCAATTTCGTTCTGATAGATAATTTGATGGGAAGTTTTGATTAGCCGGTGACAATGTATAATTAACGCAACATAAGTTGTTTTTATTATTTCAAAATTCTGCTGTCAAATATGTAGTGTTTTATGCTTCATTTAGTAAAAAAATATGTAATTCAGTTTTTACTTAAGATAATCATTTTTGATTTTACATTTTAATTCTAAAATGGAAAGTATTTTTTCCTATTAGAACGCAAACGATGATTTAAAATAATGTAAATATATACTGATAGAATTGTAGTACAGTTAAAAATTCTTCTTAAGGAAGTAATTTTGGAATGCAAAAAACTGTTCTTCTCATCTTCATCTGCATTTTTATCTGTAATTACAGCAGAAATAAATGTGTCCTTTTATATGTGCATGCGTGCGTGCGTGTGAGTGTTGATGCTCTGCAGTCTAGATAGTTTGACCTAGAGTTACCACACATAGCCCCTATACAATATTTTGAAAGGTGGAAATGGGCATTTTGGAGCGATTTTTTGAAATATTAATTAGAATTTCAATTACTTAAAAATTAAGCGAAATTTTGACGTTTTTTTTACCATAACTTCTGAAAATATTAATGCACAAAAAATAATTTTACATGATCTTAAAATTAAAAAAAAAATTGTCATTTTATGAACACCAATTTTTATAGTATAGATATTGTTTTCTGTATTTTATCAATTTTTAAAAAACAATTTATACATTTTTTTTAACAAAAATTCTGAACGAACATTAAATGTATCATGAAATATAATATTAAAATATAAAAATTTCGAAAGAACATCGAAGTTATTAATAAAAGTTCACTATTAAAGTTGCAGATATTTTTTGGTTTTTGTTTTGTAATTCGAATTAGAATGAAGTGAGATTATTACATGCTGTGAGCAATTCTGTACAGAGCTGTTTTTAAAGTTAAAAATCGGGGAGTTGAATGTTTCGAACCACCTACCTACATGGTGGAAGGGATATATGTCAAAATAAGTCGAATCTTCTTTTAATTTCTCGTTTTCATTAGAATATTTTCGGATATTGAATAGAGTCGATGTTTTGCTTATAATTTCAAGCCACCAGATTTTAAGGTAAAAATATTTTTGCAGTAATAATAACAACTTCCATCTGCAAATATTTCAAATCCCAGTCTTTTTCTACAGAATAGGCCATTTTTTAAATACAAGTTAGAGCATTTTAATCGAAGCAAGGCCTGCTAAATGGATTCTGAATCAGGTAATTCCGTGCAGTCTAACTGATGCACGGTATTATAATGTATCAAATTAAGTGCACGGTATTGCCTCGTAGTAAAAATCCTTTACCTAATAGATATCTTATTTATTTTATCGAAACCTTGAATTTATACGCGAAGGAGTAATAAGAAGTACTAGTATACTGCATAATATATGACGAGTATACCTGAATTATATGTTAGTAGATCACCAAAAACAGCTCTCTACGGATTAAAAATTGGGACATTAAGTCATATCTAAAGTTTGTAGCGCCTTTTTTTCCCCATGAGTAGAGAGCGCCCCCATGTGGAATTTTGCAGAAGACAACATAATAATAACAATAATAATTTAACCATTGTTCATTGACGATTGAAAAAACAATTAATGTTACCTATACAATAAAAAAAATTTGTTTAGTAAGTCCATTTTTATTATATTAGACATACTAGCCGCTTTTGGCGACCAGCCGGTTCGCCAATCTTAATGTTCGTTTAAATTTTAATAATTAAATATTTTACGCAATTCCTACTTTAATAGATTCTTCATCAAAATATTTTAAAACTTCAAATTTTGATAGTCATATAATTCACTCATAATATTATAAAAGCCTTCAGTCATAACGTAATATGTATCTCTCTAATTTTCTGTTAGCTCCCGTAGAATTTATGCTTTAAATTAAAGTGGAAAGAATTAATATGCAATTAATATAATAATATTTTTTACTGAAACAAAGCATTTATTTTCATATAATATGATTACTGAAAACAGAGTCACTGAGCGTTTAAACTTGATGGGCACTAAAGAATATCTTTCTTTATTTATGTAATATCTCAAGAATTTGTCAACAAAATTTTCTCAGATTCATCATGAACAGATCGATTAATTAACAACGTTTAATTTTAAATGCATCAAACTCTAAGAAAATAAAATGAATCGTTTAAAATAATCGGTCGAAAACAGGTTTAAAAAGACTACTTAAAAAACGATGTACTTAAAACTATAAGCATATACAAAACATATATAACTAACATAAATAGAATTTAATTACAAAAGCATGCAACTAACCTAAAAAGAATTTAAATCAAAAATCATCCGTTGATAATATTGTCAACAATCAGAACTCAATGCGGATGCGTGAATTTTCAACACCAGTTACGTTAACGCAAATGCGTGAATTTTTCTACGCCAGTTGGGGTAACGCTATGCAGTTTAGACATTTTTAATTTCCTTTATTCTGTGTTATTTTAATTCAAAAGTACTTCAGAATGAATCTGAAAGATCGATTAATTAACAATGTTTAATTTTAAATGCTTCAAACATTAAGAAAATAAACAGAATCGTTTGAAATAATCGGCCGAAAAATGTTAACCCTAGCCTCATTACTGCTGGGGAAAAAAAAAAAAAAAAAAAAAAAAACCGGAAGCCTTACTTTTTTGGCGGTGGGAAAAGTGAAAGATTTTTTTTTGGCGGGAAAGTTAGTTTTTAATTAATAATTTAAAAAAAGGGACCCCAGGTGCACATTCCCGACCTCTAAGGTATACATGTGCCGAATTTTGTAGCTGTAGGTCGAATGACCTGGTCTATAGAGTGTCAATACACACACATTGAGCTTTATTTATAAGTATAGATTAGTATAGGCTTTAATATTTAAGCCTTCCTACTTTTAGGAAGATTTTATTGTAGATATAATTTTGGGAAACATATTTACTTCATTCTTAGACGAGGAAGGCATTTAGAATGAGTACATTTCTTATTTTTAAGATTTAAGTCTTTTATGACACTGATAATTACAATTTTCAAGAATTGTTTGAATAAACTTAATGAAGGGTAAAATTTTGGTCTCTTCTGCTTTTTTTGTCGCGATGTAGACTGGCGTATTTCTTATCCCTTATTCTTTGTACGTAAATTTTGCCACTCCTGATGAAATAAATCGAAGTTTTTAAATTTCAAAAGTTTCTTCTATTTGGACACACAACTGCTACTATATCTATTTCTTATTCGCAGTATTTATCATTAACGAAGCATACAAGACGAGGAATTGCAATCGTCAAAAATTTTGATCTTATTAAAACAAAATTACAAATTTCATTCATCTAGTTTGATGTGTTTCTGAGTTATAGAATTCACATACTAACAAATTAAATGACCTACAGATAATCTGTTCTTTGACAGATTTGATCTAGAATCGTATATGTTACTCACAATGTAGAATATTGGATTTGATCTAGAATTGTATATGTTACACTAAATATAGTAAATGATTATGTAAAATTACCAGTGATTATTCATAATCATCGGATTAATGACATTTACCATAACATATATACATCTACAATTCTGATAATAAAATTATGCGCTAAATTTCACCTATCTAGCTATTTTTTTCTTGTATATGTGTTATCCTGTTTTTGTTCATACAGATAAGCATCCTGTTGTTGGATTTCGTGCAAAATATCATAAAAATCTACAATTTTGATATTAAGACCCCACTACCAAATTTCATTTTTCTAGCTCGTTGCAATTTTCATTTATTCTGTTCAAAAGTAGGCAGAACAGAGTATTAAAAATGTTTTATTTTTTTTATCAGACAAGTGGAGGTTTAAAATCTAGAAACTCATCGAAATTTCGAGGTTGAATTGAAATGATTATACTTTCTCTTTTTATATTTTTGTATACGAAAAAGTAACCACCAGGAACGGTCTTCCCAAAACTTTCTCGCATATTCTCTAATCAGTATGTCATACCAGAGAAGGCCTTGCATGCCGTTGGCGTATGTTATATCGTCGTACAATATAATTACAAAATCTTTACCTTTGGCGTGAATTTAACATTTTTACTGAATCTATCAAGTCATCCTTGGCGAATAATTTGGTGATTAATATCTTGCATGTGATTAACAGTATCCGAAAACCGAATTTGTGCTTTAAATACGTTTTCGTCAATCGATTGAAAAAAAATTTGACAAAACTGCACTTTCGTACAAACTCCCGTACCAAATTTGATATATTTGCCATTGCGTTTTTGTATTATATATATATTTGTATTTGTATTATATTGTATTATATTTATAAGTACAGACCGACAGACAGTCAACCCGTTGTTGGATTTGGCTCAAAATTTGGTAAGTGTCTACACTATAAGTTTTAAATTTCGGCGTCGAATCGTATCTTTCTGACTCTCTTCATTTTTTTAGTTATCGTGTTAACATATATTTGAACAGTCGGACTTTGTGCAAAGACCGTTTACCAAATTTCAACCATCTAGCTCTAAGGGGATTTTGAGTTATTTTTGTCACAGATGGATGGAAACTCACCAAAAATGCGTTTTTCGAACTCGGGGTGATCTAAGATATGAAGATTCGTCAAAATATCGAATTCAAATTCTTTGACGATCACTGTACTTCCCCTATTCTAAGTATACGATAAAGTAAAAATATCAAATTCCACAATAAAAGCAGTTATATAAATTGCTGTCATCGCATCACCATGAAATCTAAGGTATAACAACTAAGAAAACGTCTCTTATTTAAATGCTTGATTTTTCTGTTATTAAACATGACTTGCTAACAATAATACAATTCAAAAGACTTTCTTAGTATGCTTTTCACCCTTTTCAATAAAATCTTATAAAACTCAATCCCCACAAAATAAGTCGAAGGTTTAAAATATAAATTTATCCTTTCTTAGGGCCATCCTAATTTCTCTTATTAACGACAATCACCATTGAGAAACGCTTTGTTCCTGGGATTAGTGCCAACAAAAAACTCATTTTCTCAATGACAGCTCGGACCACTTTTGCCTTCGGTTTACGTGAAGGCGACTTTTCTATTGGAAAGAAAAGAGGGGATAGCATTTTTAAACGCTCCTTCGTCACAAACCTTTGGAGATACAGGACAAAAATAGAAATACGCCTGCTTTCGGCTTTAGGGAGAGTCCTTATTTACTTCTGACGCTCGCGTTCGTGAACTGATTTCTTAAAGATGTCATGAAAATTGCAATTTTTTATGCATCAAATGAAAAATAAAACATCAGTATTTCTAATTGTGTAAAAATAATGTTGTTTAAACAAGTTTTCCAGATTGTGAATCTTCATGTTACCATCTTCATCATTTGGAATTTTACAATATGTGGTAAGTGGCTAAATATCGTTTGGTTATAACTTTTTGCGCTGCATATTTGTTTTTTATCTGTTTGCAGTTTTTGCTTAGTTTATTTTAAATTCTTTTTTATTGGATCAACTTTGCAAAATGCAAACGATTTTATGATATGATTTTTTTTTTTTCATTTCAGAAGACATGAGTCGTTATTAGTTTTCTTTATTCTTGTTTAAATTTTATGAATATGTTTTGAATAGCAATGGAGTTTAATAAAAAATGTATTTTAGAATAAATTTAAGGGGAAATGCTTTTAGAAATTTAAAAAGGGAATTTATTTCAAGTAAAAGTAAAATTTCATTAAGTAAAATTTTAAAATGAGAAATCATTTTGGTTGTATTTATTAATTTTCCTTATCAATTCATTTCAAACTATGCTCTAAAGTATTTTTTCTATGTTGCTATGAATTTTTCCTGAACTTCATAACTTAAGAATGCTTTCTGAATATTCTTCATAAATTGTGTTAAAATTTCAGTGAATTTTAAAAGAGAAAAGTACTAAGTAAATAGAAATATTCTACATATGCGACAATTGATTATATTAAATTTATTTGTAAAAATGGTAATTTTAGACAAATACCATATTAAAATATAATAAAAAAATTCTAAATTTTTTTGTCAAAATTTTTTACAATTCCAAGAATTTACCTTGAAATCCTTTTTTTATCTTGATTTTGATGTGTGACAGTGAAAATGAATTTGAAAAATACTTTGGTTAGAATTTTCACTCACAGATGGCATTCTATGTTTGCGAACAAAAATAAAAACCTCTTCTATATTTATATTATAGTTTAATTTACAATTAATCCCAATAAAAATTTATGCTTATATTTACAAAATAAACTTAGTTGGGATCATGGAAGTTTATCTTTCATTTAATTCAAAACATTAATTTTGTCTTTGCAAAATTGTTAGAATTTGTTCTAATATCTAAAAAACGTTTAGAATTAATGAATCTGTTAAAGGAGTTTTCGAAATGAGATGCATTTATAGATGAAAGTTGTGCTTGTAGGTATCATATTTTTCATTCAACTCAAATTCAACTGAATATATTTTTGAAAAATTGAGAAATATTTAAATATTTCTTTCGTTTTTTTTAAAATTAAGGTAAATTAACTAAAAATTTAATCGTTTCTTAGTTCATTAAGTTTCAGGCTCTAGTTTAAAGGTAGTCGAGAGTATTCAGTTGTTTTCTTTTTTATTTTTTTGAGGAAGTCAGTATATAAACAAAAACTCCTAAGCAATTTGAAATGACATGATAGTACTCATTAGCCAAATTATGAAGTTAAAGAATCACCATTTTGAATTCTTTTTTCATTTGATTTATTTTCAAGGTGATGGAAATAATTTCAAAGAAATCTTTATATATTATGTTTTGATAATTTAATATGTTAAAAATTTTCTAATATATATATCTATAGTAAGTACTTTGAAACAATTTTCTGATGATTTTTTTCAAACTAAAAACGAAAATAAATAAAAACAAAAACAAAACAAAAAAAATATTTTTTCGAAATTTAATTTTATTTCAATAATAAAATTCTAAAAGAAATTTAGTGAAATCTATGTTTTAGATTAAGTATTAAAGAGTTAAAATGATTATTAAGACTATTTTGTTTCTCTTGCTTGAATACTTTAATTTTATAGTAGACAAGCCGCCTTTGGCGACCAGCCGGTTCGCCAGTATTACCGCTCGCTACAATTTTCAATTAAATATTTTAAGTAACTGGTCTCTTAATAGATTTTCAAACAAAACATTTTTAAACTTCACATTTTGATAGTCATACCAAACTTATACTGTTGTTTAGATCGTTTCGTTCAATTTACTATATATATTTTGCAAATTTGTTGTCATTTCCGGTAAAAAGTCAACTTTAATTTAAAGTGGAAATGATGAAATTGCAATTAATATAAAGATACTTTTTAATAAAACCAAGCGTTTTATTTTATTTATCATCTTTATTGGTATTTATTTATTACTATTATTATTGAATATGCAAACAGAATCGCTCGGTATTTAAGTCTTATGTGAACTAAAAAAATATTTTTGATAATCTATGTAATATCTCAAAGAATAATTCAACAAAAATTTCTCAGATTTAGCATAAAATTCAGTTTTTAGTTTTGCTTTCAAAAGGATTGAAATGAAATCAATAATATTTTGTTCCGGCCTATAAATATATTTCAAAAATTATGAAGTCTAAATTTAATGCAGTAAGGTATCATACTCTGAGAAATATTCTGGACACACCAAATTTTAAATAAATGAATGAATGTTTCTATTTTCCACGATCAACTAAGACTTCTTTATGAAGTTTTGAATGTTAAAAATTTAGAAAAACTCAACATTTTCATAATCTTAGGCCAATTAATCTTGAGAAACCTGCGCGATGATTGGCGTATTTTCTTTGAAGCGATCGATGGAAAATCAAAAATTATCTTTTTTTTATTGAATAGTAATATTCAAATTTTCATAAATCAGTCAGTTTAAGTGATTGATTTAGTTGATTGGAAATTAACTCTTTTTATTTAAAATATTAGTGTTTCAAGAACATTTTATTAATCGTGATTTCCACAGCAGTAGCTTTATGTAAAATCAAAAATTCGTTATTTATTAGAGCATTTATTGAATCCAGTTACATAAAATATAATCATTTTCCATTTAGACCATTTTAGCAGATCTGTGTCTTACTAAAGGTTTACAAATTAGCTGTGTGGCCCTGATTTGAATGGATATCCTGTTCATATTAAACAAAACTTGCCTTAAAATAAAACTGATTTATTGTATTAATAATAGAATAGAGAGTGTAAAAGATCATAAAATAATTTTTCTTGAATTTATTTTTTAGAAAAAATAATATTTCATATTTGTTTCATTTCCTACAGACACGTGCCGAAAATTATATTCTTGCAGATTTCATTTCCAAAAAGATTCAATTTATTTTTAACTGGAGCTTTAATCAATGTGATGGCAACACTTTAAAAAAAACTAATTTTTTCCCATGAATGCGAAACGTTTATTTTTATTTTGTACGAAAGAAATTGTTGAAAAATAGAGTTAAAATATTTATTTAAAAATTCATTAAAAACCGAAATTTAATTTTAAGGTTAAAACATTGGTAGCATTTAAAAGATAAATTTTTGATCTTTAACTTGATGTAAAAATCTTTTTTGTGCGGTAATATTTTCGGAAGTTATAGCAGAAACACGCCAAAATTTCGCTTAATTTTTAAATAAATAAAATTCTAATTAAAAATTCTAAAAATTAACCCCCAGGTGCACATTCCCGGCCTCCAAGGTATACACGTGACACACATATTGAGCTTTATTATAAGTATATAGATTAGATAGTACTCTATTGTGATCGCTTGTTATCCCTGTTTTTTTTTTTTTTTTTTTCCCTTTCCTTCTTTTTTTTTTTTTCACTTGTAAGCATAATTCTACATTCGTTATGACAGTTCTTTTTCTTTTCAAAATAAAGTAAATGAATCAACGCAAATGAATTTAAAAATATTAGAAGACTAACACAGCTTATTTTTCAGATAGTGAAACTGAATTTTGAGGGAAGAAAAAGGAAAGTTTAAAAGATTTCTTTACTTCTTTAATAATCTTGTATTGTTTCTTTATTTTACATTTATTATTACTTTATTTTGCATTTATTTTTATTATCATATTTCAAATGCAATACGTTTCTCAAAGACATTTATATTTTACTTTTTTATTTTCTAAACATTGCTAATTAAGAAGCAAGTCAAATTCTAACAACAACAACAACAACAACAAAAAAGACTGTCAAAACTCTTGTAATTTATTTTAACTTGGCGTGATTTTGATTTGGAATTAAAAATAAGGCAATTACATTTTTTTTCAAAAAGAACATATTTTAGAAATTGATGGAAAGGAGAGGAAAAATATGTAAGGGCCAGATAACTATTGACATAGAAAATAGAAAATTCAGAGCACATGATTCATAAGTTGCTTATATCTGACGTCCGAGGAAAATGTATAATCTTTTAACCATGGCTTAGTTAAATTTTAACTGTACTTGGAAATTGGTGTTAAATCAAATCGAGCCATTTAACTTTTCATAAGTTCATGATATTCACTTTCACAATATGACGGCTTTTGGTTCATCGTATCGCATCGTAACGAATCACAGTATAATGAAATAACGAAATCACAGGGAATGGACCCCCCTCTCCAAAAAAGAACCCCTTTCTAATAAATTACTAAACAATTTCTTTAAAAAGCCTTGATGAACATTTTCAGACCTTCCCCGAACGTTTAGATGTAATATAAGTTATAGTTAGTTTATTATGCTATGAAAATTTTTCACTTAACTAAACATAACCGCTTACACTAAATAATCTCAATGCCATGTTAATATTCATATCACTTGTTCAGCCTGGAAGTTAAGAACCTAGAGTTCAAGAACTCCGTGACACATTCCTCAAAGCGGCGTTTGTACTTCAAAAGAAGTGAAAGAAATTGAAGTTGCACTTGCACGTCTTATTTTCCTAACAGGATGAAATAAAAATTTGGCACACAAATGAACTTTTGGTAACAAAAGGACATTCGAAATTTCATTTATTGAAGTTGCTGCGTTTTTGAGTTACAGCATTTACATGCATGCGGACGTACAAGCCAACATATGGCCAGAATTAGATTAAAATTTGATGAGACCCAACATTTTAATGAGTCCAAAATTTATTTATTTAAGTTGTCCAACTACATTTAAAATATCGAAACCGATTTCCGACCACTTGGGTAAAAAATATTTATATATATTTTACCTTTTTTTTTTTTTGTAGATCACTTTTTTCATTTTCCAAAATCGTTTACCAAATGTATTAGAAAAGTAGAGGGATCGGTCTCACTAAAACTTTCTCGCATAATAACCCAGAGAACGCTTTGCATGGCACTGACGTACAATATTCATGAAATATTGACCTTTGGCGTACGTGAATTTAGCATTTTTACTGAATCTATCGTGTGATCTTTGGAGCTCATCTTGGATCTTTTTTTTTTCTCCATTAATCCCTGGCATGCAGTTAGCACCCGAAAATCGAATCTGTGTTTCAGACACGGTTTCATCGACCGTTTGAAACAAAAATTTGACACAAAACTGCAATTGAGTTCCAAAATCATATACCACATTTGATATATTTAAATAATCGTTTTTGAGTTATCGCGTTTCTGCTTTGACGAAATGAAGACAGAACTGTGGAGAGTGAAGCCCTTCGACTCAAAATATGATAAGTGTCGATAATAAAATCTGTGTACCGAATTGTATCTATTTAACTGTCTCCGTCTTGCAGTGATTGTGTTAATGTATATTCGAACAACCGGACAGACAGATTTCCTCTGAAGGGATAATGCTCAAAATTTGAAAGAAATAATTTACAAATTAAGTGTAAAGATCTTATACCAAATCTCATCCTTCTAGCTTAAAGTATTTTTGAGAATATTTTGTCATATTATATATTATCGTCATGTCATATATATACATATATATATTTGAAAACAAAATCATATGAAAAATGAATAGACACAATGATTATCATTAGAAAGGTATTCCCTGAAAAATCATTATAAACTAAAAATATATAGTAAAATATGATTACATTTCGAATTTGTTTAGAATATTTTTATCGACGCCTCTTGTTACTTTCTCGTATGCGAAGCATATCTCCATGTTTTAGTTCTCCCTGCGTTCGACACTTTTTAAAAAAATGTCCATCTGTCTGTTTGTGACAAAGATAATTCTAAAGCGCCTTGAGCTAGACGGATGAAATTTGGCATATAAACTTTACACCAAATTTGAAGATTTCTACGAAATTTGGAGTAAAATTCGCTTAGAGAAAGTCTGTCTGTCCGTTTGTTCAAACATAATAGCTGCAAAACAAAGAGAACTAGATAGATAAAATTCAGTAGACATATTTAGCATCTATAGTGTGGATACCTGTTAAATTTTGAGCCAAACTGAATAGAGGATGGCTGGTCTGTCTACTTGCACTTTCAGAAATATGTAAACTCTAACATTAAAAATCGCCATGTCTTAAATATGTTTAATTTGGTGACCATAAGTGTAGTTTTGTATCAAAATTTTGTTTTAATCGACTCGGAAAAATGTGTCTAAAATACAAATTCTATTTCTGGATACGATTCAATGTATAGGACGGGATAGCCTAGTTGGTAGGGCGTTGGACTCGCATCCGTGAAGTTGTAAGCTCAAACCCCACCGGCGATGATTTTCCGTGTACAAGGTGGCTGGTGCACGCATAAATCTGTCCGCCAAACAAAGCCCGCCAAGTGAAGCCGATACCACTGGGAGTACTGGGTCAGAGGTGATCGTTCTCTGCTGCAATTCTAAATTACGATTTGTGAAGGAAATGTATGAATGAAGTCCGTCCGCGAAAAGGACTGTGACGCATGAGTAGCTAAGTTCTCTGGGGCCTAGATGGCGCTACTGAAAACTAAACTCGACTTAAAATCGTTGATTTCGTCATCGGGCTTGTCTGTGACAAGGGCCACAAGCAACAACACCGTTAAATGTATGCAAGGTTTCGAAGGCCAGAAAAACTCGCCAAAGATCACAAAAGATTTAGTAAATATGCTAGAAGCGAGCCAAAAGTTAATATTTCGTATCCCTTATGCCCCAATTCTATCCAATAAGTTCTCTGGGATAACAACTTTATTAAAGCACATACAGGAAGGTAATGAGGAAACGACTCCCATTGATTTTGTTTTGGCAACCATCATTTCAATTAGAGATATTTCTTTTATTTTTAGTATCTAAACAAAAACACGATTTAAAACTCTTTTTATCTGTATTGTTTAATTGAGAAAGAGATAAATAACACTTTAAAAAAATGAAGCATGCTTTCTTTTTCTTTTCAGAATGTTCCTCAAAAGTGACATTCGAAGGGAGGAAGTACGTAGCAGAAGGATCTTCTTTCAGTATATCCTGTATAAAATCCTCCTACGGAGTTCCCAAATGGACGAGAAACGGACTCTCAGTGGACACTTTGGGTCCAGATTACAGTGTGATGGAAGAAAACTTACCTGATGGCGGCACGCGGATGGAACTGAGAGTAAAGACGGCGCTCTGGAAACACAGAGGGCATTACAGATGTGACCCTTTGAGCCAGATGTCACATGAAATCGAAATAGTGCCCTCTAGAGGTGGGTGGGTATAAGCAGATTTATTTTCAAAATTCGAATTTCACTTTCTTAATAATACAAGGTGATCTTTTATTGAGAAAGTAAATGAACCCTCTGCGAATCTGTGGGATGAATGTGTGTAGCACCTCTTTTCCCCTTTGAGCAGAGAGTGCCCCTTGTGGCGTTTTACAGACGACAAACAGTTGAACGGCATCCTGAGGTGGACTTTTTCCCTATGCGCAACCCTTGCGCTAACGCCGAATGCCTTCCGCAGGAATCCCTCCACCATATTGTTTTTTTAACTTTGTTTTCTATGTATGTCTGTAATTATAAGTGTTTGTAAATTTTGTAGTGTAGCTGTGTTTGTGGAAATTAAAAATAGTGTATTTAAAACCGGGCAGTTCCTTGGAAAACCACAACACACCACTATAGGTGTAAATATCGAAAGTATTTTTTAGAACCTCATTTAATATGTGGGGATATGGAAGGATTTCTCCACTTAAAATGTTCAGAGCTTCAAGAAACGCTGCTGTATTTTTATCAAGAACAAGAATAGAACAAAAAAAAATTAACAGAACAAGTTGAAGTAGTTCTTCCGAGTTGGAAAAAAATATGAAGTTCTTACCGGCCAGATTACATAGTGGGTAGTGAAACAGCAGCACCCACAAATATATTTCGATATATCGTGAAATATTGATATATCTCCATGATATTTTCCAGCATTCAAAATATATAATAACATCGTGAAAATATCATGCACTTTCTTCTGCTAATATGATGGCACCATTGGTATTCGAAAGTGCAATCATATGTTTGGTGGCTTTCTTGTCATATTCTCGGAAAACTGTAAAAGAGCAACATAATCTTCTTTTTGAGGGGTGAGGAGACTCTCATTTTTTGATGTCTGGGATGGTTCATCCTACTTCACCTACTATCTTTTTTCAACTAACTATCCACTTTCAGAAATGGATAAATTTTATTGCGTTTCGGAAGTGAATCGTAAATGCTTATGCTTTGCATCAAATGAATTACTTTAAGTTAATGCAGGACATGTAATCATAGCTCACTACCCCGAAAGTTCGCAGTAAAATCTGAATGACTGGATAGCCACGACGCCATTGATGAAATCTGATGAGCTTTCACCAGCCACGGTACAACTCCTTCCGTTAGGAGTCATGTTCTGTCCTCGGTAGAAAGTGACCCTCCCACTTCATTTCTATGCGGATCAGGAAGGCGAGAACCAACCACCCCTCTGGAAACTTCTCACCCATATAAATTTGAGGTGTCCCCCGGAGTTACATGGCACCCCTATTTAGAGCTTCTTAGCTAAACTGTTGACATTTTTTCAATGCATGTAAGCGATACAATAAGCTTCTCTGCCATTTCACGAATTCTGCTGTGACGATCTGAGCTTGATCTGGCTCTCACCCATTCTAGCTGAATGGTCAGATGATTAAACAATTTTGAGTGAGAAAATCACCCAAACAAAATTTGGAAGATGAATTGAGTCACTGCGTTTCTTTCAAAGGTTTATTTCCATACATGATGCACAGTTTCTTGCGATGCGCTCCTGCCTTTTCGAAAATAATGCTATAAAATTGATCTGAAACGCGTCTTCGTTCTTTCATTTTTAAATTGAAATAAAAACGAAATGAAATAACAAATACATGCAATTTTCATATTAGTTAAAGATGGAAGTCCAAATGATATAGGCTCAGTGCTCCTACCGCGTTGGCAAAACAAAAGAACGTGCTGAAATCATTTATCGAAAAAATATCCACCATCATTTGTTGCTAGACCAATGTTTCGATCCGATTCAAGGCTACTACAAGCAAATGATGCTGTATATACTAGGACTATGGGATAACAGCTGGTCGTTGACAACCATTGATTTAAAATAAAAATTGAATTGCTTAATATTATAGAGCTTTTTTTTTTTCAAAAATTGAAAGACATATAAAAATATATGGAGCAGTGGCGAATAAAAACGTACTGCCCTAGATTTTGTCATTTTTACTCATACAGCAAACACAACCACATAAAAGACGAAGCAATAATAATAATAATAAAACCGGTGACGCAGTGATGCTGGCCGATCGAAATGACCTTCTTTTCTGCAGCATCATTTGCTCAATTTCAATTTATGATAACGCGTAAACAGCAGATTTGCAAAACTTTAAATGATATAAAAACATCAAAATGTAACATACGTTTGGAAAAGAATAAATAGAAATTGTAAGTGGGGTTGTCTTTATTTTCTTCTACTGTGCGATCTCTTGTTTCTTTTTATGCATTTCTCGATCATTTCCATCAGAAGGAGATGTTCGAGAAAAGAACATAAAATTTTATTAAAAGTCATTCTAAAAATCATGCTTGTTACTTTCTCGTATCCGTAGTGCAGAAAAAGCATAGTGATCCTAAAAAAATTCGAACTCGAGATTTCGTCGAATCTCCACGCGCTAGACCCTCTTTGAGTTCGAAAAAATAAAGTTTTAGAAAAGGTTCGTCTGTGTGTCTGTCTGCGACAAAGATAACTAAAAAAAAAAAGCGTTGAACTAGATGGTAACATTTGGTATTTATACCAAATTTGAATATTTCTATCAAAAAACAGTCTCAGAGGAAGTC
>JAPMOR010039662.1:189619-241935 GCA_026543865.1 Argiope aurantia | reverse complement strand
GCAAATTCCGTTCAGAGGAAGTCTGTATGTCCGTCTGTTTGAATCTAAGTTAGCACTATAACTACAAAACAAAGAGAGCTAGATAGATAAAATTAGATACACAGAATTAAGATCTATAATTTAGTCACCCATCAATTTTTGAGTGAAATCCAACAAGGGGTTGATCGTCTGTCGGTCTGTACATTTAGAAACAAGTATACGCTATAATTCACAAACGAAATAATTTAAATATATCAAATTTGGTATGGGATTTTGCGACAACCAGTGCTGTATTGTGAAGAGTTTTTGTTTCAATCGGTCTCCACGGCCCATCAGCCTATATGAAACACAAATTCGGATTTTTAGATTTAACCACATAGGTTCTGATAGAAGTATGTCAATTTCAAAGAGAGTCTTGGGTCACTCCCAAATGTCTTTCGCCGGTCGTCTAAATGCCCACCCCTGATTTAAATACATCATTTTTGATAGTGGATTTTGTGATTACCAATGCAGTTTTGGATCGAATTCTTGATTCATGTGATGGAAAAATTTCGGATATTAGTAACCGCACTTAGGCAAATAACTTGCCATCAACTTGCCAAGGATCACCAAATAACTTGCCAAGGATTCAGTAAAACTGCTAAATGGATGCTGAAAGTTAATATTTCGTAACTGTTATACGCCAGTGCCATGCAAGGTGTTCTCTGGCATGACAATTTTATCTTGGATTATGCGAGAAGGTGTTGAGGATTGGTTTTGATTTTAATATTTTCTCTCAAATGTAACAAAATTTCAAATGATGGAACACTCACGAATATCTTTAAGTATTTTTTTGCGTTATACAATGTATTTTTTCTCTATTTGATCCGTATATCGAAATAATACCTCTACACTGTTCCATTTCTGAAAGATAGTAAACAAGTTTTCATTTTTCAGAGGGCGACGGGGAAATGCAAGGCCAGCCAAGAGTTCAACTGAAGCCACACAGGACGATAAAACTTGTTTGTGAGCAGGAAGAAAATGCAGTGTTTCCTATAAATTGGTTAGTAAGTAAAGGTTCTGACATTTCTAAAGGAGATACCGCAGTTTCTCTATTTGAATATTAGAAAGATTATAACTCAAAAGCAGAAGAAATGCAAGAAGTATATAAAAAAATATTTGTCAAAATTAGTCAGATTTCGACGAATCTGCTCGTTTCGATCTCCTTCATCCGAAAAACGCACTTTTAGGAAATGCCTGTCTGTTCCATTCGTCTACGAGAAAGATAAATCAAAAACTCTTTCAGCCAAATACATGATATTTGGTATAGGGTCTTTGAATCAAATTTGTAAATTTCTGACAAATTTTGAGCAGAAACCGTTCAGAAAAGTCTGTCTGTTCTGCTGTTCAAATATAAGTTAGCACAATAACTACGAAGCAAAGAGAGATGAATGAATAAAATTCGGTACACATGTGTAGTATCGCTTATTCTTATACGTCAATGGAAAAATTATTTTCTTAGGCACTTTGCTAATGGTGCATGGCATTTTATACTATAGCTTTCGTTAATTAACTGGGGCAATTAGATCTGAGATCTTGTTAAAAGGACAGCAGCAGATCCAGAAGGATCTAGATCTAGCAGATCTAGATTCAGATCTTCTAGTTATTTTACTAAAAGCATACTGAATGGCACTAAATTAAAAGTTCCTTAATTTCAATATTTTATAATTAATTTTGAATGGCCTCTATTAAGTAAATATTAAATATTTCTTAAAAATTAGCAATCATTAGCTATATTAACATAAATAGCATAACATTTAACTCCTTTTCCGAGTTAGTTGAATTTTAATAACTTGAACTGGTTATTAAAATTAAATATATTCGAGCAAAAAATAAATTTCTACAGAAATCGGTTCGCATAATTTCATTAAAATTTTATTTAAATGCCCCATTGTTACGTGACATTTAAACAACGCTATATAAAACCAAAAAAAAAAAAATGCGATGAAAACAAAAAGCCCTTGGGTAGCAACTGAGATAGACAAATGTAGAACTGTTTTTTCTAACCCAATGCCAGCCTGTTAATAAATAATAAAAAATCTGCCTGGTAATAAATCAGGCAATTAGACGGGTTGTAATTGTTTTCCATCCATTCAGAAACCACGTGATCATTTCCTTTTTGACCCGTCTGTGTATTTAATTGGTTATGAATGAGGAAACGTGCCTTTCCCAGAGATGACCTGGTATTAGTGAGAAAATAAAGATAAAAGCAAGTTGATATGAATGCCCAGATCTGCAGAATTTTGCACCCGATTATGGAATTGTCGGATAATCACTTGTCTTAACTTTTCTTTTTCATTTTCTGGTATACGTAGTATAGAGAAAGCACAGTAATCGTCAAAAAGATTTTGGCAAATCCCCACGTTTTAGATCTCCCTGAGTTCGAAAAATATATCTATGGGAAATGTCCGTCTATCAGTTTGTGACTCAAAATCGCCTTGATTCACACTGAGGAAATATGGAATGCAATATTTACACCAAATTTGTAGATTTCTGTCAAATGTTGAGTAAGAGGCAGTGCGTCTGTCCGGCTGTTCAAATATAAGTTTAAACACGATAACTAGAAAACGAAGAGAACTACAGAGATACAATTATGCACAGAGATTGAACATTTATGGTTTAGACACCTAACAAATGTTGAGCCAAATCCAACAATGGGTCTATATTTTTAGAAATAAGTAAACACGATAGTTCAAAAGCGGAATGACTTAAATATATCAAATTTGGTATGACAATTTGTGACTACAAATGTAGTTTTGTGTCAAATTTTTGTTTCAGTAGGTTGAAGAAAAAACTTGTCTAAAACACAAATATGATTTTCGGATTGTATTAACTGTATGCCAGGGATTAATCGCCAATTGTCTCGCCAAGTATCACATGATAAATTCAGTAAAAATGCTAAATTCACGCCAAAATTTAATATTTCTCAACTATTGTACGCCAATGCCGTGTAAGGCGTTCTCAGGGATGGCACATTTATTAGAGAATATGGAACAAGTTTATGGAAGACCAACCCCAAACTTTCTTTCTAATTTTTAAGAAATACCTTTTGCTTCTTGGCGAAGAAATGGCGTATTCAAATGAGGTTTTTAGATTAAGCGAGCAGATATTCTGAACTTCAGTTCTCGACCCGTGAATGCTGAAAGAGGCTTGAGAAATAAAATGTAAAATATAACGAATAAATAAATAAAAATAAAATAATAATATGAAATAAATAAAAATAAAATAAAGTAAAATAAAATAAATAAAAAATGTGCTTATTGAAAAAATTGCTAAAAGAAAGCAGGCGAGGAGAAGGATCTTAAAGGCGACATTTTATTATTACTCATATAACCTTTTACCGAAATAATAGTGTTACGGTGCTTCCTTCCGATGCGTGCACGGTGAAAAAGTCCAACAGATTCAATAAAGGGTAACGACACTTTATTCTAACGAAAACACGAGCACACAGCAGCAAAACACAGCCGAAGTGAAAGAAAATCACTTGCAGTAGATAGTAACACGCAAATAGCAAATATCTGCTTATGTATTTTGCTGCTGTGTATTCGTATGCACTCAAGCACTCAAAGAGAATTTCAGAGTAAACAGCATTCCAAACAGAGATTTCGCTCAATGACTTACTTGAACTCAACACAACCGATTTATTCTCATCCCGATTCTGCATTTTACAGCTCCCCTGAGAGGATATCAAATGCTCTAGAGCCAAGGGTGCGGTGACCTGGTGATAAAGTCTCGGCTTCAGAACCGGAGGGTTTCAGGTTCGATACCCGATTCGACTGGAGGACCGTCGTGTAAACAGATCCGGTGCACGTTAAATCCGTCGGGGCCAAACATCCTTCCACTGGTGTGGAAGCTTGGTGAGGGGGATGCCAGCTCAAGTATCGTCCTTGTCATCGGGCCGAGGTTCAAAATGATCAGGTCCGTTACAAAATAGCCCTAGTGTTGGTTTAAAACGGATCGTTAATATAACTGAACTAAACTAAAGCACTAGAGCAGAATTCGACACCGAATAGAGTTACAACCGAGATTCTCGATTATTCGGTATCCTTTTTTTTTTATTGCCAAGGCTGGGGGTCATTGAGACAGGATTCATTGAACGTCCGTTAGTGCGTTATTTGTAAAACTCTCTTTTTTACTAGGAAACTAATTGTGCTGGGATACAATACCACACCTGCTGGTTTTCAAACTGGCTATTATGTAACACTAACACCATCCTCTTTTATGGATTATGCAAGGAAAAAAGATAACAGTGTGGGAATGGTCTTTCTAAATTTTTTTCTCTTTCTATCTAATAAAGACAGAACATAAAACATTTTTGAACCACATGAGTGCCGCGATGGATCAGATGTTTTTCAGTATTCCCACATAAGCCTTTTGTGCTTCATAGTACGGTGAAAAAAAATCAGTTATTCAATCAAGGTAAATGTCCCCTTACAGGCGTGATGCAGAAGTTTGGAGAAAGAAGTGCCAGCTCAAGTGTTGTCCTTGTCATTTGACTGAATTTCAAAATTACGAGGTCTGTCCGAAAAGTGCTTTAGTGTTGCTTTAAAATGGGACATTAATATAATTAAACTAAACTAAACTTAGTCCTAGACAGCTGTATAGGCGAAAATCTGCTATTAACAGGGAAGTTCAGTTGCAGATTTAGGCATTTTGCACTCATTATAAGATTCTTCATTTAATATTATTATTCTAATATCTCATATTTCATATCATTTGTATTTATTATAAACTGATTTATTTGTTAGCAGTTGAATAATAGTCGAATTCCTTGAGGTCCCCCCACAGTCCACTCAGTGCCCTTAAGCAGTTGCTTAATGAGTTTAATCGGAAATCCATTGCTAGGGGACTAAGGAGACTCTTTTTGAAAACAAAGAATGATTAAAGTGCCCCAAAATAACCGAAAAGAAAAAGAAATAACATTTTTAAGTTTTTGGAACGGTTTCATCGAAAGGATTATTTTCCCAAACCTTCGCAGTCGAACTTAATTTGGAATGGCAGAAAATGTCGAATCGGCAGAATTTTGAAACTCATTATTATCGCGACTATTTTGCAATACTATGTTGTAAAGAGTCTATAGAGACGCATATAGATTAAGCATTCAAGGCGTGAATATCTCATGAATGTTTTCTCCTTCAAAAGCGCTCATTTTGTGTTTCATATCCGTTCGATAAGAATTTTATCGTTCTTAGAGTTTTTGTTAAATACAATATCGATTGCAGTACTAAAGAAATTTCTTGGTTAACAAACACAGCGTCTTTTATAGTTTGAAATGGTTTCGATTGCTTTCAAAGCCAGTCTGTTACTATCAATCGCGTATTCCATTGAACAAAGCGAAGGTAATAAAAGGGACAGGAACATGACAATTTGTAGTTGACAGTGTTAATATTTCAATATTCATAGAATTTGCATTTTTTTACAAAGTGGCTTTATGGGACCAAAGACTTTAGTCTCAGCTTCAAGATCGGCGAGTTCCAGGTTCGATTCACCGAAGAGCCGCCGCTTAGTGCACGTTACACCGTAAGGGCCAAAAGTCTTCTCATTCGTGTGATGCGGAAGTTTGGAGATGGAGGTGCCAACTCTAGTTTCGTCTTTGTCATCTAATCATGATTCAAATTACGATGTCCTCCCTAGAATAGCTCAAGTGTTACTTTACAAAGGAGATTAAAATAACTAAACTAAATGAAATTCGGTCCAACGGTCCGAGGCAGCTGTTTAGTCTGTATAATCAAATATCCTCTGCTGATAGGGAAGTTCAGTTGAATATTTAGGCATTTTATGCACATTATGAGGTTTTTCTCTTTATAATTTTAACAATTTAATTTGAAATTTCAGCATGCATTGAGCTTTTCCAATCATAAAATCATATTTCTATAGTATTTGAAGCAATATGTAAATATTGCATTTGCTCCAGACTTTAATTATTGAGACTCTAATAAAGTTTTTTTTTTGTGAAAGTGATATCTTATAAAACGGCTGGGTATTCAGCCGGTTGATATTAGAATACTGCAGTGGAAATGATGGCAAACAAAAAGTCTCCAAAGATTGGGTCCGAAGAAAGGAAGGGTTTAATTTGAACGCAATTTATTACGAGGAAATAGAATTGAACACATGATGAACTATTTACAGATATGACGGGGGAAACTTATAAATACACAAATGGTCATTACAGGACCAAAACATCTTACAAACATAATGACACTTATTTATATCATGTCTTAATTCTTAAATTTGTATATTAGCAACAGCTGCCAGGTTAAATAAATGTCAGATACGATACCGATTAAATAATAAATGTTTAATGTCACGTGAAGTGATTTACTCATACTAATGACGCACAATAGCAGGTTCAAAATGCATTGCATCATTTTTCAATAAAGTACGGGAGACAAAATAATTTGGAATTTACAACCTTAATGCCGAAATATCCTAACATTTTTATTTTCTCGTATACTTAGCATACAGAAAGTATAGTAATCGTCAAAAACTTCGAACTCGAGATTTTGACAAATCTCCACATTTTTAACCTCCGGAGTTCGAAAAACACATTTTTGGAAAATGTCTGTCTGTCTGTGATAAAGATAACTCAAAACTGCCTTGAGGTAGATGAATGAAATTTGGTATATGGTTTTTATATCGAATTTGTGGTATTTCTTTCAAATTTTGAGCAAAATCTGATCCACAGGAAGTTCGACTGTCCTGTTCCTCGAATATAAATGAACACGATAATTACAAAACGAAGATATCTAGATAGATGAAATTCGGAATGCAAAATTAACATATATAGTCTAAACACCTGCCTAATTTTGAGCCAAATCCAACAAAGGATTGATCGTCTGTCGGTCAGAAACATGTGAACGCGGTAACTCAAAAACGAAATTATTTAAATCAGGGTTGGGCAGACATATCTAGGGTGCGGGCTTCTAATTTTTTTCATGGTCCACCTAGTGGCGTAAGTCTACAGTATTTACAATAACGTAATAATAAATGCAGAATATATACTTACCTACTTAACTCAAATATAATAATAATAGCCATAAATGTAATAATATAAAATGCCTCTAATATCAAAATACATTAAAAAATAAATCATTTTCATTTAAAGTGAGTTCTCTTAGTTATAGTTAGTAGAAGACTTAGACAACATACAGTCTGCCAATCTTGAATATCTCGGTATACAATTACTAATCCTGCAGTGGTCATCTGTGTGATGGCAACGATATGTTAAATAATAAGCAATTTTTTAAAATTAGGATACTTTACTTCGTCCATCAGATTTCAAAAGTTATTCTGAGGTTCTGATACATGTGCTTTTAAAATAATGCCTATTTGAAGGAGAAAAATTTCGTTTTCTCCAAAAGATAAAGAGATTGTATTGTTCTATAACTATATTTCTTTAAGTATGAGCGTCTTGGGTCACTCCCAAATGTCTTGATGGCCCACCGATCGATCACGCTCGGCTAAATATCCACCTCTGATTTAAATACATAAATTTTGATATGGGATTTGTGATTACAGATGCAGTTCAATCTGGTGGAAAAACACTTCTAAAACCCAGATTCGATTTTCGGATGCTATTAACCGCAATCCGGTGATTAATCGCCAAATAACTCGACAGGAATGATACGATAAATTCAGTAAAAATGCTAAATTCAAACCAAAAGTTAATATTTCGCAACTATTGTACGTCAGTGCTATGGAAGATATTCTCGGAATAAAACCTTTATTGCGAGAAAGTTTTAGAGAGATCACTTCCGTTGGTTTATAATAACAATTTTTAATTATTTTCCATGTTATCCACAACTAAAACAATTTCTATAAATTTTGTTTAATAAAATTAAAACGTGTATATGATATGAAGTTTTGTCAGTGACAGATTTCCGACAAGGTCAACTAGGCCTAATGGGTGATCATAGACAGGCTTATTAAAAATATATAATTCGTCTAAAATAAATAATTTTAAAAAAATACGCATTTTATTAATTATTAGGATATTAATAACATTTTGTAAAATAAAGATGGTCAGATCCTTATATTTTTATAACACTTGTTAATGTATTAGAGTATTTATAAATAAATAGGGGCTGCTCAAATAACATTATGTGTAGACGTGGATGCTTCATAAATACAAATACAAACGATAAACAATTAGATATACAAGTATTCATTAGTTACCACTATCCCCATTTGGGGATTTTGGAATTTTACGTACACCAGTCAACCCCCAAAAGTAAATTTATTTGGTCAACCTCACAATTTAATTTCATGTTGTTGCTGTTTCCAATGGCACTTGTCATAAACAAGCCCACTGACTTTAGAAGATAGTTATTTTAAGCCAAGAGTGCGTCCCTTGCTTTCTCAGAAGCGCCATCTAGAGCCAAGAGTGTAACTTAGCTACTCACGCGTCACAACCCTTTTTACGGGGCGGACTTCATTCATCCATTTCATTCACTCATCCACAGATCGTAACTTAGACCTCAATCAGAGAACGATCACCCCTGATCCAGTACCCTCAGTGCTATTACTCTCGACATGGTGGACTTTGTGACCACGACAGATTTATACGAGCGCCCGCCACCACACACACACACACACAGTCTTCGGCTAGTGGGGTCTCTAACTCGCAACTCAAGGGACGCAAATCCAACGCCCTATCAACCAGGCTATCCCGGCTCATTAAATTTTATTCTATATATATACCAGTCAATATTGTATGCTGCAGAAAGTGTGTATTCTGAGCTTAGTTTCTTTACAACAAACGAACAAATCTGAAATTCGTCTGTAAATCGTACGGCATAGAATTGTTATATTTAAAGCATTATATATTAAGTTAAGTTTTTATATTATAACGAATACCGAGCATAAAGATGTAATTTAGAGCTTATAGTAACCATATTTTACTTGCTGAAAACTTTATTCTTTTATTGAAATGATTTTGT
The DNA here is from genome assembly GCA_026543865.1 of Argiope aurantia. NCBI lineage: Eukaryota > Metazoa > Arthropoda > Arachnida > Araneae > Araneidae > Argiope > Argiope aurantia. The sequence goes on along the minus strand of JAPMOR010039662.1, from coordinate 232,978 downwards.
TGATAATTTATAACGACACCCTTTTTTAAAAATGTCAAATATTTTCGAAACAAAGCATGATTTGAATAGAATTATACCGTTACAAATATTTTGTGTGCATATATATAATTTTTCCGGCCAAAAATTAAAAAAAAAAATTGGCAGTTAAAGGATTTATAAAATCAAAAACAAACCTCAAATAAATAATTATATTAAAAATCTTTTTGATTAGGGACTGAAAAGAGCCTGTTGTGCTCGCCGCAGAATCCAAAAGTGTTTAAATTGGACACTGAATTCGTGGTTTAGTCAAGTGCATGAACAAAAATCTAGCGAAATTGCATCGTAATGCTACGAAAAGATTTAAAATTTATAATTTTGTAAAATATATAAATGGAATAATTTATATATTTGATCAAAGGATCAATAAGGGTAATCCAGAATTTTGACTAAATAATCCGAATTTTCTCAGAATTTTAATTAAATTTCCCGGATTGTTCAGAATTTAATTTATAAATGAGTACAGTGAAACTCTAATATATCGAATTTATTTTTCTGAAATCTTCAATTTTCAATAAGAAATAATTTTTGCATATAAAAAATCGCAATAAACAAATAAATAAATACACTTTTTGCAGTGCAAAAGCGATCATTGATATTTTCACTGAATTTTGACACAAAAGAAATTTTTGAAAAATTGGAAATCGTTTTCAGAATTGCTATAGTTGCTTGCTGATGAGAAATATGTTATTCTTAGTTTTTGTTCTCTATCGTAACTTAGAGTAAGAATTTACCTTCCAATTTATTTTATTTATATTTTTTTTGTAGTGAGTATGATCCCGAAAGATGTGATGAAGGGTATCAGCTTTGTAATGGTTGTGAACTGTGGGATAAAAAAATAAACAAGTAGAATAAAATGAAATTTCTGCAATTACGGCATCAATAATTTTGAAAAATTGTTTTCAATTGTATATTTTTAAAAATAAATTTCATTAAATATTATAAGTATTCTTTATTCTTAAAAAATAACTATAAAAATTGTTTTTAATAAAAATAGTTCGAAAAAATTCCAGTATGTATTTCCGCAAATCGGTATTTCTATATAACGATTTTTTCCCAGAAATCTCTAATTTCAATATATGAATATTTGACAGATTGATAAAAATTATTTCTTAAAATAATAAGTTAAAAGCTCATTATAAATTCTTGATTTTTGCTATACATGTAGACATCCCGAATTTAACAAAATAAACACATTCTGTCACTTGGTCTCAGATTAAAAATAGTACCCCAAATTTAAATGAAATGTTTCTAATTTTCTTTCTTTATCTTATCAATAAAAATTTATGCTGAAAAGAAGGTCTGCAAGATTTAGTATTTTAAAAAAGTTAACTTAGAAAAATTCCCATAGTTTTATTAGTATAAAATATGGTCACCAGTGTAGATATATCAGCCTTAAAGAAAAATAATAACAAAAATCAATAGCAAAACATATTATATATGCTGCTTAATTTTTTCCCTGCTTTTCATAATCAGTCTAAAATAGAAATAATTTAATTAAAAAAAATTAGCCTTTTAAGAAATTTATTTTCTCAATTTCTATTGCACATTCCTATCTACCTATTACTTTCTGTGAAACCACCCTATTATAATAATAATACTATTCAATGTTTTGAATGTTAAAAAGTTATATATGTAAGCTCATGTTATCATTAGTATAGAGAGTAAAGTAACTAGTATCCTAAATCAATTCACATAACCCAAAGTTTGAACCTACAGTTCCAGTTTGAGATCCCTGTTTAAGATATTATCTGTTTTCAAGAATTTCAAAGAAATATTTTAGAAAATATAATCATTTTGATAAAATAAGTACTTTAAAATATAATATAGTTTACGAAACCAATAACAAAATGAATGATTTAATCTTTGATTTATATAATGATCTAACGGGTTTCATTTCTGAACACCACAGTTACATCACAAAGATGCAAGAATACATACAATTCAAACTTACATCGTCAGCTCCCGTTATGCAATATCGTAAGCTGTGTTTTATATTGCTTGCATATCATTCAAATGTTTTGAATATAGTAAAAAGGTGGTTCGATTTTCAGCCCTTTTATTGTAAAGAAAAAATGCAATTGTCGTTCAAAGTAAGGTTTCTCCAAAAATATTTTTAAGTCTGTGTTGTACTGTGCATATTGCATTTTGTTAAGCCTTCAAGTGCATTGGTGTACACGTTTATTAACCGAGCCGTTTATTTTGAAAATGGGGCAAGTCCAGTTTTTGTTATTGCGAGATATTTAAAGGTTTGCATTTCAATAAATTTAAAAATATTGGTAAGTATTGATAGATATATTTTTTTGTATTTTGTGGAACCAGATAATGTAGGTTTATAATTCAATAGTGTTTACAGTGCACATTAATCATATCGCATTTTTTGCAGATGTCTTTGCGTGGTTGGTGGAAAAACAAATTGAATTGTGTTTTAAAAATATTTCTATAAATCCACTCATTTACGTAAGGTCTCTGATTCAATGTGTAATGATCCACATAAAAATTATACATTTAAAAAAAAATTTAGTTCTGGTTTTAAATATTTTCACCCTGGATTGTGATTCCTTGTATAAGAGCTTTCAAACTGAGGAAAACGTTGAATGTGTTGCTTTACATCATTTACAAAATTTTCACTAGTTTCCAGGGAAGACCGTTCTGCCTGGTCACGTAAATCTTTTCCCACAACTTCTGCTTTTAGAAGACGGTCCAATCGTCCTTTAGAGGTATTGAAAGTGTGTAGAAAATATGTTTTAGATACTAAAATATCTCCATGATTTATGTTCAAATAGTATTTAAAACTAAAATTCTTTACCGCTCCTTTGAAATTCCTTGGGCGCTTTCTTTTCGTACCCAGTTTGCGAGTAAATCCATGTAGAAATAAATTTTGCGTATTAAAATCTGCGAGTTTCCAAAATTCATCAAAATTTTTTTCCCGTTCTTCCTTACTAATTAGTTTTGTACATGCCCTTGAGCATTGGCAGTCTTTCATGAATTTTTTCTCGGGAATAATTTTACCTATTTCTGTGTAGTTTTTTTTTCCCACTATTTCGATTGACTTTTCTTATTTTTTGGATATAAGCAACCTTGTTCTCTTCGTAACATTTCTCTGCGGCATCATCCTTGTCTGATGACGCAGTCAATAGTTCAACTATTCTTTTTCTTTTTTGGATTTTTTTTTTGAATAATTTTAGTCCGAATTGCCTTCGCATTCAGATCCTGATTGCAAGAGTCTTCTTTTATTACCGATTGCCATGGGTCTTATTTCTACAAACAAAATAAAAATAATAAAATTACTTGCAAATGAGGATTTTATTGAAGTGGCGTTATTGTGTGAGGTTGCATTGTATTGGATAATAATAATGTCTTTTGACATTTCTTCTATCGTCCCATAATTCCACTGTTTACTCCAAGAAATTAAAAATAAGATGAAGAGAAACAGAGACGACGGTTTAGAAACACCCTAGGTTTCAGACATGATGTCAAACGGCCACATTTGCTTCACTATACAGCAACAGGAGCTAAATTTTGGAAATATATTCGGTCAAATATATTACGGCAATCTAGGATGGACTTGCACCACTTTCAAAATAAACAGATTTTCAATGCTGTTAAGAGCTAAAACTTCCATCTCCAAAATACTAGAATCTAAATATTTTTTTACTATAAATTTTTTACGCATAAAAAGATCATAATAGGTTTTATCTATAATTACCATTCTCCATTTTTTTCAAAAATGGACTTGCCCCACTTTCAAAATAAACGTCTCAACTGTCTTTTCAAGAATAATAGATAATTTAAGAAAAAGTAATTAAATATATCATATATTGAAAAACTTAAATAAAATTTACTCTATTAATAAAAGATGAAAAACTATATTAACTAGATTTGATGAAATATAAGAACTAATAAAAACGAAAAATATAATTGAATTTATAATGAAGAAACTAAAATTTTAGTATAAAAAAAGAAAGCAAAATGGGGGGGGGGGGGACCGCGAGTGAAAGGAACGCACGAAAAATGTAACCGTTTTTACTGTAATGGGAAGAAATTTTTCAATGCGTATAAGATTCGATTTGAAATGGAATGAGCAATTTATGTGTTTCACATTAACATAAATGGCCTCATTGTACATTTTGAAACTTATACACATCCCCCCGAAAGAACCTTAGACACTGCAAAAGCTCCCAATATCGACACATTCAAAAGCTTAATTTATTATATTGATAATTCTTTTTAGAATCAGTTGAACAATATGATAATAAAATAGTCGAATGTTGTGTCTTCTCTTTATCACAAGTATTATTTTATACAATCATATTGTTCTTGTATTTATCTTGTTTTTATCACTTTTTGCGTGAACTTTCTCGTTCATCCAGTTACAATATTTACTTAATGCTAAGAGTTACGGAAAAGCTATAGAACTAAAAATAGAAGGAAAAAAAAAAACAGAGAGAAAAGCAGATGTTCAAACGGGATATGTTAAGCAGTCTAAGCAGGATTGTATTTGAATTCAAACAACTTGACTTACAGATAAAAACGCTTAGATTTCAAATATCTTAAATCAGAAAGAATACAATGGTAGGGGATAAATTGTAAATTGGTATTATTTCTGATAATGACTGTTGTTCTTGCAAATTCAAAACCAAAAAATTATCTTCTGTATTCTCTTCTTTTTTCTTACTTAGTTACATTTCGCATGAAATTAATAATTTATTTTTAATTCAGATAAGTTGTCTTACAGAACAAATTATTTAGATTTCAAAGTGGTGAATATTACAATAGAAGTAGTTAAACTCTAAATTTGATATTCTTTCCTTTGACAGTAATTCAAAACCAAATAATTTTTTTCTTCTTCTTTTCTTACTTTGTTAGAATTTGCATCAAATCAATAATTATTTTTTTTTATTCAGATAACTTGATTTGCAGATAACTTGCATTTAGATTTCAAAATGGTGAATAAGAAAAGAGTACAATAGAAGAAGGTAAATTCTAAAATTTGGTATTCTTCCTTTTAATGACAGCTGTTTTGGCTAATTTAAAATCAAATTTCCTTCTGTCTCTTCTTTTTTTACTTTGTTCCAATTCGCATTAAATAAATTATTCATTATAGAATTCTTTTTATAAATTTTATAGCGGTGATGGAATTCTAATTTTTTTAATTGACTTCTTGTGCTACTTGCTTGAAGCAAAATTTTGTGGGGTAGCATTCAAAGATGATTTATCTACGAAATAATATGACATTTACAAATACAATGATTGTTAAATTTGAATGCTTAGTAAATTTTAATAAATTCTTAGAACAAGCCACGAATTTATAGATACCATTAAAAAAAAACGGCACTAATTTATATTTGGAAATAAAGAAAAATCGTTCATTCCTCGGAGCGGTAAATGGTTCACGATATTTTATTTTCATCAGAAGATAGACAACAACAGCAGAATTATTTGGCATGAAAACAGGTTTCAAGTTGATAATTTTAAATTCAAGAATTCATTTCTTTTTATTAGTGCATGCTTTATAACTGAGAACGTTCTCTTCTGGGTTTTCTCATATGCTGACACAATGTCCTTCATTTATATTCATAGAATAAAAGAGACGGCTTTTTTTCGACCGAATAAATCAAAATTCTCATGCAAATTTAGAATTTTAATGAAGCTGCCATTTTGAGTTTATTCTTTCATAAAGAAGTGAATATACATACTGTCATCCTTTTGACAAATTTAATCCAAGTTTAGATGCAAATGCACAAATTTTTTGATAAAACTTTGAAATATTTATTGAATCTCTTCAGTCTAATTATTTGAATTTTTTGTTCACATGCGCGAATCAAATAGAAAAAAAGCCTTTTTTGCAAATGAATTTTTTTTTCGAAAATTTGAAGATGAATCTAAGATGTTAAAATGGCGTACTAAAATTTATTTATCTAACTCGTTGTATTTTTTTTTTTTTTTTTGAGTTACGGATTCATGGGCAAATAGACATATTTCCAAAATTGTTTTTCCTTTCTCTGAAAGTTTGAGCTCCAAAAGCTGATAGTAGAATTTTCTTTTTTGTTTACTTTTTATATGAGAAAGTACAAAGAGGCATAGAGACAAGCAAAAAAAAAAAAAGTCCGCTCATTGTATAATTCGAAATATTTTCAAATATTAATGAATTCAAATTAGAGAAAGAATTGGCGATATTTTAGAAGATAACACAGAGAGATTATGGTTAATTCAATATTTGAAGAATATTAGATTTTGATTTGCGAGATTTTTCTTAAAAATTTTTACCAAAAATTAAAAATTGAGAAAATAGTTTTTAAGGTCTAAAATAACATTAAAACGCATGCAAATGCAAATATAAAAATCAGTTAATAAAAAAAATGGATTTCAAAAAAAATCAAACATTTTTATAAAGAAAATTCTCAAACATTACAAACATTAAATTCTTTAAAAAATTCATATTTTTGCAAAAATTCAACCTAGTCAGTAATTGATTTAAATAAGCTCAATTTTTAATGAAACTGCATATGTTTTAATTTATTACAGTTTATAACTACTCGTTGTTGACTTTAATACACCTATATATATTTAAGTAGACGATTAATATTTATAAATACCGTTATAACTTAATGAGTGTCAGGAAATATAAAAGAAACGGACCAGTTATAATGACAAAGGATTAATATTATCCTAATGTAACTCATAATTTTTTTTACATATTTATTTATTTGACAATTAAGGCAATATTTTTTAGTGATGTGTCTGTCCTCAATTCAATTCTTAACAAATTTAGTTGAAAATGTATAAAATATATACCACTACTCTATGTATTGTTTTGAAAAATTCTCGAATAAAATAATAAAGATTTTGCCTAATTAATCAATATCCAATATTTAAAATGCACAAGCCGTGTATTTTCACAAATGATTATATATGCTATTGCTATTGTAGGTACAAAGATGGAAGCAGACTTCTTGAAGAGAAGGAAAACACCCGAATTCGTATGCAGGGGCGCACCCTAATAATTTCGAAAGCCACGGAGGCTGATGCCGGAGAGTACACCTGCGTGATCGAAATGGCGGGGCTGTCCTATCCTTTCGCGGATCACCTGGGAAGCCGCATCAAGGTCACATGTGAGTTCTTTTTCTTTAGCTGTGATGAGGGCTTCGTTCGCAACAACCGCGAATAAGATGTAGATGATGCTGTTTTAGCTGTTTTACTTCTGTAACTGATTGCGAGATAGGATTGCAAACACAATGATAAATGCGCGCGTGCTATTTAGTCGAACACAATCTTTACTCTTCATTCCGGATTTTATTGTTCTGTTGTTCATAAAATGTAGTCATCAAATATTTATTTTCATAAACAGACATTCATTTTTGATATATATATATATATATATATTGAAGAATTGAGGGAATCGAACAATTGCAGGGATATTTTACCATTGAGGCAATTTCACTGGCAGGAATTAGAATATTTAATAAAAAAGTTAAGAAAAAAATTATATTTACCTGAGACGAAATAAGAAAAAAATCTTCTAAAATCTGTTATATGACTCTTAGAAAGAAGAAAATGAATGTAAAAGCCATTTTGATCTTAATATTTTAAAATTTAAAATCTTATTAAAATGGAGAAAAAAAATCTTCAAAGAACATTTCAAGATGATTAAAACTGATGTGGAAAATTAAGCTTAAAATTAAAAAAAGCGAAGGGCCGTCGTAGTCTCAAGGTTATTACTGCAAATAAAGTACTCCTTTGATTTAATACTTCTATAATGACAGGTTATATAACGTTTCTGACAAGAAAATAACGAATAATTGTTGATAAATATTTAGCGAATATCCTGACAAATACTTGGAGCTATCATTGTGATTATCTCCATAAGTATAGCATTGATTATTCTGTACACGAAACAAAATACTAAAAAAGATAAACTCATCTGCAGCCCATTAAACCTCACCAAGTAGTATCACAATAAACAAACTTCGGAACCATTGTCCCAATTCTTCATTTGTAATAATTTTCAGGCTTAATTATTATAAATAAAAAAATTATTTGACACATAAGCTTGAAAACCATAACCAACATTTCAAATCTAAAAGTTGTCAGATCTCAATACAAATTTAAAAAGTATTTTTAACTGCGTCATTTTGTTCTCATAATTTATTCCATTAGTATTTAATTCATTCTTATACATATATAAAAGAATCAGAATGTTTTAATTTTTGAGAACATAAAAAATAGCATTAATATGAATCGAATCATTAGTAAATTATAAGTAAACTAGGGCTTATCTATATAATCTAGTTCTCATAATTTATTCCATTAGTATTTTATTTATTCTTATACATATTTAAAAGAATCAGAATGTTTTAAGTTTTGAGAACATAAAAAAATAGCATTAATATGAATCGAATCATTAGTAAATTATAATTAAAAGTGGGCTTAACTGCGTCATTTTGTTCTCAAATTTATTCCATTAGCATTTAATTTATTCTTATACATATTTAAAAAAAAATCAGAATACTTTAATTTTTGAGTGTATCACCGAAAATACATTATTTGAATCGAATCATTAGTTAGCCATCATCACAAATAGATGAAGGCAATCCATTTAGCTATCAAAAATTTCCTTATGAATGAAAGCACAAATAAAATGTTTACAATCAAATCGATATCATCAACTGAGAGTAGCCTCACTCAGCGTGTTGATTGATAAGAATAATTCCATTCATTGAATGGATAAACACTCATCTGCTGATTATATTTTTCTCTTTTTCCAGATCCAGCTCGCGTAGAGAAATTTCCTCGTCAGATTCGCCCCATCTTGAACAGAAATATGAGCCTGGAATGCAAAGTCCAAGGTTTCCCAGCACCCAGAGTTTCTTGGTTTATAGGTCAGTTGAATTCTGGGTAAAGTGTGTGTGCTTCACTTCAGAGAATTCCGCTGCTCTCATATTTATGAATAACAAATCCAGAGATCGATTGGATATGAAAGACCGATTGTTGGGAAAGTGAGAGAGAGACTTTTTTTTTGTATGTGATCATGTGACCCTGTGATGATAAACATGGCCACATCCGATCCTTGTCTAAGAGCGTTGCTCGATTCACGAGTGATCGGAAAACTAAATCAATTTGTTTCTTGTGTGCAGGCAAAATGGACCGCTTTTCGTATATTAAATCTCGAGTTTTTGCAAAACATCATTTCACGCATTAGAAAAAATCGAAGTTAATATTTTAATAAATTATTGAATTAAATTCTAGACATTCCTTTTATTGACTCAATTTAAATGAGATAGATTCTAAATGAAAGAGATCTAATGTCCCGAATAAGATTGGATTACTCAAATTGTTTCTGGCGAAGAAGAGCAAGGATTTGTCACGAGTTCTATTTACGAGTTAATAGATCGTAATAAAATATTAATTAGATTTAACAGATTATTGAGTATTAAAAAGTTAAGAATTTCAAATAAAAACGAAGCAACAGAGAATCTTCCTTTCCATCTTTTCTTGCTATATGTGCCGTCCTGGATGAGTCTTATTTTTGATTCTTGATCTCATGTAGAAAAAATAGCTTCAGCTGAAAATGCGTCCCTATTTTAATTAAAGTATTAATTACCATGTTTTAGATTTATAGTTAATAGTTCATGTAGATAAATATACACAACTTTCGGAGAAATATACATTTTAATAAACGCTGATGAGCCAGAACGGTCGTATGCTAAAAATGGAGGTATGCAACCAATCAGCGTTACTCAATGCTGCTGGCAGTGCGTATATAAAACAACAGGTGTCTGACATTGGTTCTTGCTGCTACAACGTCAGGTTATCAAGTGATTTTCAACGGGGTCTAATCAACAGCGAATGAAAGATAGGGCATAGCATTTCCTAAATAACGATAAAATGTGGACATTCAAGCACGACCATTTCAAGTGTGTACCACGAATATCATGTTTCCAGTAAAACTTCAAATCTCCGAAAGCGGTGACGCCAGAAAAAGACCTTGACAGAACGGGATCATCGACTGCTGGAAAGAATCGTTACATGTGATAGAGGCTCAACACTTCCCAAGTTACTGCTGATTTGAATGCTGGGCCAGAAACAGGTGTCAACGTACTCACTTTGATGTGTACCCTAATTGATATGGACTTTCGCAGACGCAGACCAACTCGTATACCATTGTGGTCTCAATGGCACAAAACTCTGTGCCTTTCCTAGGCTCTCCAACACCGTCATTGAACTCTTAATGATTAGAAAAATGTTGTCTGGTCTGACGAATCAGGTTTACAATTGTATCAGGCAGATGGCCGTTCACGGGTGTGGGGAAAATCCCATGAATCCAAGGAACCCTCATGCCTACAGGAAACTGTTCAAGCTGAAGGATGCTCTGATGGTGTGGGGCGTGCATAATTGGCATGAAATGGGACCGTTGATACGTCTAAACACGAACATGATAGGTCAGCGGTACATCACCTGGATACACTTATATCCTGAATGCATTTTAACGGACGTGTACAATTCTAGCAGGATAATGTACCACCGAATGGCTGGAAGAGCACTCTTCTGATTTTCTTTCTTTCTCTTGGTCATTTAATTCCACAGACATGAACATTATCGAGGATATTTGGGATACTTCTCAACTTGCTGTCCTTAGAATCTCCCCACTACCTCGCACTCCCATAGCTTTGCGGACTGCTCTGCTGCAATCATGGTGTGAACTCCCTTCAGAATATCTTCACAAACTACTACAATATGTGCCACGCCATGTTGTGGCACGTCTGCATGCTCGTGGGAGCTCTACACAATATTTGATTGGTGTATCAGTTTTTCTGGCTCTTCAGTGCATATAGAATAAGGTCTCCTTAATATATCCAATGTAGATGAATCATCCTATACAAAAAAAAAAAAAAACGAAAGAAAAAAAATCCAATAAAATTAATTAAAAAATACTTTTATGAAAACTTTGTTAACTCTTCTATTTTTTTTAGTTTAAATTTTTAACTACTTTATTGACTCTGGTATTTGTAAAGTTTTTCCCATGAATTTTTTTAAACATTTGTATGCACAATATTTAAAGAAAATATTATAATCGTCAAAAATTTCGAATTCGAAATTTTGAAGAATCTTCAAGTTTTAGGCCTCTTTGAGTTTGAAAAGTACGTTTTTGCCTGTCCTATGAATACGACACTTAAAATTTCTGCATTCATTTTGTCTGTCTGTCCTTAGCTCAAAATTTGTTTGAGTTAGACGGATAAAATTTGGTATCTGATCGAATTTGAATATTTTTATCAAATTTTGAACGAAATCCATTCAAAGGAACTCTGACTGTTTAAATACAATCGAACTTGATAACTTCAAAACTTTAAGATCTTGACATAAAACTGTGTACAAAGATTTAGCATTTGAAATATAAGTTCTTAACAAATTTTGAAGTAACTTTTCCGAAGGGTAGACTTAATGTATTTATATTTCGTAACTATTGCTTGTTGATGTTATGCAATGCATATGCAGCATTATCCAAGGGCCATAATTTTCAATGGGGAAGGGGAGGGGAGATTCTTAACTGGAGAGCATGCGGAACAGTGTCTGGAAAACCACTCCCTTTGATGTATTAAATAATTCTCAGCAATTTATCGTTGAAGATCGCACTCTAATAGGCTCTTTCGTAACTTATGGCCGCCCTTGGTGATCAGCTTGTTCGTCCAGTTATTTGCTTTTTGTGTTGGAAATATATAACATTAATATGGAAAGCATTTTTTAAAAAATCTATATATACTACCTTGTTGTTTGATACGACCGGAAAATATGAATTTAATTGAATCAATAAAGTAATCAATAGTTACAGATTACTTTAGAAACAAATTAAAAAGTCTATATACTACGAAATGAAGGTTGAAGTAACATCCTGTTTCGGAATGAATGCCAAAGAAAGCAATTTTTTTTTTTAAATTTTAATTTTAACATCGACAAAAGCACGTGATAGAATATTTCGACAGCTGAGTTTGAATTTAAACTTAACAATAAGAAATTTGTTAGATTGTTCATTAAATTAAATTTTAAAAATATGAAAATAAAAGAAAAAATGCACAAAAATGAAACTGATATAAATAAAAAGGTAATTTTTTTTTATAGTTTTAAGACAATGAGAAATTTATTTTTGCGAGATAAAAGTTTCGGAAGCTATGGACATCAATTTCCGTAGGTAAATAAATCCTTGCGATTCTTTGTCTGGCGATGATAAGTCTATTTTTGAGCCAGATTAAACTTTCTGCTTGTAACTTTTTTCTCTATTTATTTTACATATTATTTCCTCCGAATGAATGGAGTTATGAAGCCCTCTGCAGAGTCGTCCTCATGATAATACGCAGCTGCCTTATTTTGTGAAATAACAGCAGCTGTAGAAACATTCAGTGAAGCAATCTGAAACATTCATATAATATTTGATTCTTGCCATTCGGCAATAAATAATTGAAATTCCGAATTGAAAAAGAGGGATTTCTGTGAAAGTACGTTAGCGTTATATATATATATATATATATATATATATATATATATATTGATTGCCGATGTACACGAGTACATTTATTGGAGATTATACGAGAAAGTTTTGAAGAGACCACAACTGCTGGTCTTTATCAGTGTTCTGAACCTTTCACTTGGTTTCCGAATTGAAGGTCAATTTATCTAATTCATTTATTTGAATTTCAGTGGTGGATTTTCGACTGTGTCACTTTCTAAGGCCGTTAGACTGAGAGGAAAGAAAGCAGGTTGTAAAATAATTAATATTATTTTTTGCAAAATAAATAAGTTTGTAAAAAATGCAGTCCACTGAAAAATAACATATTACGATAATATTAACAGTTCATTAAGCACAATGGGTCAACTTCTTATATAGTTTCAATACACTTATTTTGACTGCGTACTGGCATAGGGGGAGCGTGTCTTGCCCGTGATCTGCGCGTCTCCGGTTCGGGCATGGCTGTTCTTCTTCTGTGTTCTATCTGTGAGGCGTGAGATTGTGCGCCTCTCTGTAAAAAGGGGTTGTGCAAGCAAATGGGACGCATGAAGTAGCCAAGTCGTACTCTTAGCCGTAATTTGCGCCACAGAAAAAGCAAGAATCGCAGACAGATGACTGTCGGCGGGCTCGCAAAAGTGCCATAAGTCACAACACATGATGCACTCACTTTCTTGTCAGACTATTTTTAGTACCTGCTTCCATTGTGTTGCGTAGTTTGGAGTCAAAATAGATAAATAAAAACAAATATAGTTTGACAGAGTTCATAAAATAGAAAATAACCTAAAACAAATCATTAAAGTATTAAAAAATTGTTGAAATATTTAACCGTGTAAATAAATTACCCGGGGCCGTAAAATATCGGAATCGACCACTGTTAGATTTCAATCCAGTAGAATATGGATATGGATGAAAATTAAAACACTGTACAATCCCGATTCTTCTGGAACTGCTGATAATTTTAGTACCGATACTGAAGATAGCAAGCAATGAACTTAACGGATACGATGGAGTATTATAAAAAGTTTTAAGCAAATATAGAACTGAGCAGCCATTTTTTGCAAAAATAGCTACATTTTATGAGTAGTATAAGTCGGAAAGAAGAATTTTTCTGAAGCCTTTTGCTTTCTCGTATGCGTAGTATACAGAAAGTACCGCAATCGTCCGAAAATTCGAGCGTGATTTTGACGAATCTCCACGTTTCAGATTTCCCTGAGTCGGAAATGCCTGTCTGTTTGTGACAAAGATAATTAAAAAAAAAAAAACGCTTTCAGCTAGACGAATGAAATTTGGTATAAAGGCCTTCACTCCAAATCTATAGATTTCTATCAAATTTTGAGCAAAATCCGTCTGTGCGTTCATTACGTCTGTCCAACTGTTCGAATAGAAGTTAACATGATAACTACAAGACGTCATCCGACCGCGGCTCAAAATTACGAGTCCCGAAATAGCCCTAGTGTTACTTTAAAACGGGACGTTAATATAACTAAACTAAACTAAAATCCCACCAAAGGTAAATATTTCGTAACTATTGTACACTAGTGCCATGCAAGGAGTTTTCTGGGGTAATGCCTTGATTAGAGAGTATGCGAGAAAGTTTCGGGGGGACGACTCCTGCTGATATTTTTTTCAAGTTAACAAATAAATAAATTTTTTAATAAACTATATAATTATTCGAAAAATCTGAAACCATTTCATTGAAATCGGGGCAAATCTTAATAACCTCAGCTAATTCAGGATGTCTAGTCACTTTACTCTGTAAATTCTAAAGTAATAACTTTTATGCGGTTCTATTTGTTGCTTGACAGCAATATCACATACAATTGACTCCAAAATTTTTTTTGTTAAATGACGCTCTTCGCTATTATTGAGCTTTTTTCATGTTTGCTATACTTACTGAAAGTAAGTTTAGTTAAGTTTAACCCATTGGCTGCCACGATGTTCATTTGTGGATTTTGGAATTTTGCGTACACCATTCGGGGCCAAAAATATATTCAGTGTGCGGGAGAATTTCATTTCATCCGTATGTATTAATCAATATTTTGTGTAGTAGAAAGTGTGTATTTTGCGCTTCGTTTCTTTACAGCAAGCAAACAAATTTGAAGGAAACAGAATTGTCTTATTTAAGTCGTTATATTTTTGGTTAGGTTTTTAAATTATAATGAAATACCGTAAGTAAAATGTAATTTTGTGGTTATAATATCAAACTGTCACTTATTTAGTCTTTTTTTTTATGATTTTATTGATTATTTTATAAAGAAAACCCTTTTTCAAAAATAAATATTTTTAAAACAAACTGTAATTTGAATATAAGTGTACTGTGACACAATTTTTTTGTGCATATGTATAACTTATCCAGCCCAAAATTATTTTTTTAAATTTGCAGTTAGTGAGTTGATAAAAATTGAGATGTCCTTTACAAGCTGATTTTTTTTATTAATTGCATCTAGTTGCTATTTACATTTATTACAAAAATATTTCTAATAACAAACTTTGAAGTTGAAGGATTCTGTTTAATATATCTGTAGTTTACAAGTTGGGTAAAACAATGACGTAACAGTATCATAAAAGAAGACAGATGAATCGGGCAATAAAGCTTTTAATACCGCTATGATGCCATGTGAATGATCTCCATTAGGAAGGTTCATGTACACAAAGAATAGAACATATGCAAGGCTATTAAAATAACTCGACTTCAATGTATATAAAAATTTGATATTTAAAAATAGTGTGTTGAAGAAATCATCGAAGCAGGCATGAATTTAATTGAAATTTTATGCAATCTATATAAGCGGGGAACCAACTAGTTGCTAAAAATGGAAAAACTGCTAATAAGAAATAAATTAAAATTCTAATTTGATTTTTATACAGAATTTTCTTCGAATTTTGTAAATTGCTGAATATATTCTTTACACTCAAACGTTTAAACATTCAGAATCGCCATTCTTTCTTTTATACTGGATTATTCTTATTTTTATGCAATCTTATAAATTTCTTCATATCTTTTACTGAATTATAAATTTTTCTTTAGCATTCAGAAGACAACCTTCTGGAAAAATGTCATTATCTTTTTATTTAAAAATTCTAACTTGAACTAAGTCTTTTGAAAGGAAAAGCCTGTCATTGTAATTTATCTTTTAAACCTGACGCAAGCAGTTTTTTGACTTACAAGTGAATTCAACTACTTGATTTACAGGGTAGATTACAAGCTTTGAGGAATCCTTGGTTTAGAAAACTTTTTACCTCTCTCTCTGAATTACTTGTATTCGCAGACAGTTAAAACAGCGTTGTATAGGGTCGACTACGTCATTAGCTCAGATAAGGTGTAATGTAAAGAAAGAACCTCGTCACGTTTGTCATGTACCGATATTCCAGAATATCTAAAGCGTTTGTGTTTCAAGAGTTTTTGTTTGACTTCGTTCATTAAGTTGTAATTCAATGATAAAACATAAAGGACAAATGCATCGTTTTACATGTTTCAGACGATAACAGCGAAAAGCATAAACAAGATTTCAGAAAAAATCTTTCCTTTATTATTTCTTTCTACTTTATTTAGAGGTACCAGAATGATGCTAGTATGCTTTATTTACAGGATTCGTTACCTCATTTTATTAAGGTTAAAATGTACTTGAGTTATGTATAGGCCTTGAATTAATCCTCTTAATATTCATCGGAACGAGAATCGGAATCTTGAAGTTACTATTGAAAATACTCGCGCATGTACTGACACTGAATAAAATAATAAAACACAGTGGTCCAATTTTCTTAATCTCGGTCTGGTATGTTCTTGAACCCACGCTCGTATTCCGGGGCAGTGATTAAAAGAATTTGTTGAGAATATCAAACAAAGAAATTCAAAGAATAATATGCAAAATAAAAATTCAGATACAATGAAATAGCTATTAATTAAACATTTTTAAAAAGTAGACAGAATTAAAGAAATATAAATAATATATTCTTCTATTCTTATATTTTTACTTCTTGCACCCACGTTCGTGATTAAAAGAAGTTGTAGAAAATATCGAACAAAGGAATCCAAGGAATAAGTAAATGAAAATTCAGAATCAATAAAATAGGCATTTATTAAAAAATTTTTAAACGTAGAGATAATTAAAAAAATCTAAATAATATATTCCTCTATTCTTATTATTTTTACTGTTTGAATCCACTTATGCAATCAAGGGCGATGAATAAAATAAAGAAATGTGTAAATGAAACTCCAGAAACAATAAAATAATTAATTGCTATAAATTTAAAAAAACAAAGAGAAATAAAGAAATGTATATAATATATTTTTCTGTTCTTATTATTTATACTTCTTGAATCCACGTTCGTAATTTGAGGAATTTTGAAAATTGAAAGAAACTGTAGATTATATCGAACAAGGCCCAAGCAATATGTAAATGAAAATGTTAAATGAAATTTCAAAAATAATAAAATAGTTAATTATAAATTTTAAAAAAAAATAGCAAAGGCAAGTAAAGAAATGTAAATAATATATTCTTCTGTTCTTATTATGTTTACTTCCTAAAATCGTGTTCTTAACGTAGGCCAGTGATTAAAAGGAGCTGTTAAGAACATGGAATAAAACTCAAAAAATATGTAAATGAAAATACAGAAACAATAAAATAGTTAATTATTAATTTTAAAAAAGCAAAGAGAAATAAAGAAATGTAAATAATGCATTCTTTTATTCTTATTATATTTACTTTTTGAAACCATGTCCGTAATTTAGGCTAGTGATTAAAAGGAGTTGTAGAGAGAACCCAAGAAATATATAAATAAAAATGTAAGGTGAAAATTCAGAAATAATAAAACAGTCCATTGTTAAAATATTTAAAAATGCTGAGAAAAGTAAAGAAATGTTAATAATATAGTCTTCTATTCTTATTATTTTTAATTATTGAACCCACGTTCATAATTTAGGTCAGTGATTCAAAGCAGCTATCGAGGATATCGAACAAAATCCAAGGAATAAGTAAATGAATATATAAAATAAAAATTCAGATATAGTTAGTTATTAAAAGTTTTTAAAAAGCGAGTAGAAATCAAAAAATGTAAATAAAATAATTTTCTGTTCTTATTTTTATTTCTTGAAATCATGTTCGTAATAAAAGGCAATGATTACCTGTTGAGTCCATTGAACAAAATCCAAGGGATATGTAAGCGAATATGTAAAATAAAAATTCAGAAACAATAAAATAGCATTAAAAAAACAAAAAACAAAAACAGCTGATATTATTAAAAAGTTTTTTTTTTAATTTCAAGATTTCATAAAAAATTGTTTTTCGAACTAAAATATTTGTAGGAGTTATCTTTAGGTAATACAAAATTGCGCTTACTTTCCATTGAATTAATATTGAAATTAAAGTTTCAAAAAATTCGCAATGTTTCTCCTTCTAAAGCGTATCCGTGCCAAATTTCACAATTCTATAGATAACGCTCTATAGAAGACTGTCTCCCTCTTTCACAAATACACACTCATTCACTTTTACTTTCTCGTGTATGAAAAGAAAAGAAAAAGTGTAGCAATCAGCAAAAAATTCGAACTCGGGAATTTGACGTTTTAGAACTCCCCGAGTTCGAAAAACACATTTTTTTGGAAAATGCCCGTATGTCTCTCAATGATAAAGATAACTTAATAACGCTTTGAGCTAAACAGTTGAGAATTTGTATATGATCTTTTCATCAGATTTGCAGATTTATGTCCGATTTTGAGTAAAGTCTGTTCAGAGGAAGTCCGTCTGTTCAATATAAATTAACATAATATTTGCAAAACGAAGAGAGCTAGATAAATAAAATTCGGTACACTTATTTAACATCTCTGCTAGATGTCTGCAGTGCAGACATATTGAGCCAAATCCAACTACCAGTTGACTGTCTATGTCTGTACTATCAGAAACATGTGAACCCTATAATACTATTAACCGCATGTCAGGGATTAACAGCCGAATAGCTTGCCAAGGATGACACGATATATTCAGTAAAAATGCTAAATTCACGCCAAAAATTACTATTTCGTAACTATTGCACGCCAGTGTCATGACAAATTTATTAGAGAGTATGCGAGAAAGTTTTAAGGAAACTACTCTCGTGAGTTATTGTTAGTAAAGGAACACTTGATGAACCTTTAAGGGCAAAATTATAATTTAGAACCATTTTGTTCTTTTCCAGATGGTTTTCCTATCGAAGAATTTCGCCTGAATGATAGCAGATACGACACTGTAGACAACCCCCAAGGAATGCCAGGTTCTGTTCTCTTCATCCAAGACGTCGGCTACGATGACAACCGACAAATCACTTGCATAGCAGACAACACTGACGGGTCGGACGAGACATTGGCGCAGCTGGCCGTCAGAGGTAAGTCTAACTCAAAAAGAAAACAGCACGAAAGCCAATATCGGTTTCTTGTAAATCAGATTAACGGTCATTTCTTCGCTCATATATGCCCGAAGACACGTGCCGAAGGACGGAGAGCAGGCGGTTTTCTTTTATGATAATCCGCAAGACTGACTTTCGGCAAGGCTTCTTCCAGTCAGCCATGTTAAGAAAATATTTTTCCAAGTTGTCCCGAATAGAATTGGTTTGTTTGTTGAATTTTAAAAGTTGGGAATGTTACAAGCGAGGTTCATTTATTTTATGGTGGATAGGTCTTGAGAAACTCTTGTTTAAGAAGGAAAAAACGCAAGAAAAAATGTTATTTTATTGTAAGTAATTTATTTTAGAAGAGTTATATTTATCTTAAATTTGTTGATAAATAATATAAGAAGTTATTGAATTTTATATGCAGAAATTTGCATTTACTGCATAAGGTAACAAATTATATAAATTAAATTGGGTCTAAATAGTTATTTTTTTCTTTAACCAAACAATACTACGGAAAATTGCGAAATAGCTAAAGAAATTTTAAGAAAAATATTGACATCTTCCGATCTAAAAGGAGTATAAAGTTGCGAAGAGGTCTGATTTAATTCATTTCTAAAATTCCTCTCGGTCTACTTATATCTCTAATCGCCTTTGATGACCAATTAGTTCATCGAGGTATTGGTTATATTTAAATTGGCTCATTAAAAATTTTTAGATATAATCAAATGATCAGACATTAAAGCCATTAAACTCATGATACCATTAATTGTCAGACATTATTATAATTGTCTTATATATGTTCTTTTCATTGCGTGCATGAACCTTTCTAATTTATACAATGACCTATGACATTAAAAACTCAAGACTCTGATTAATCTATTTTCTGACTTTTACGGAATCATAACTTCACTTCTTTATTCGTTTTGTAAACGACACGGATGCAAAATAAAATGATTCTTCTTTAGAAGAAAATCAAGCGATAAAATATTTGACGACATAGTAAAAATGTTTTGAAACTCAGAGCACGTAACCTATGGTTGGAAATGAAACAAAAAAGTATTTTCAAAAAATTATCAACATTTTGGAAAGTTTTGCTTGCATTTAAATTAATACCATTTAAAAGTTTTTTAAAATTTTGAATTGATATAAAAATTAATTTTGTGCTAAAATATTTACCGATGTTATAGAGGAAAAACGCCAATATTTCGTTTAACTTTCAATTCATTAAAATTAAAACTTCAAAAAAAATTTATTTCGAAGTGCACATTCTCACCCTCCAAAGTATTTATATGTCCAGTTTGGTATCTGTAAGGTCAAACGGTATAACGTACAGAGTGTTAACATATATTCTCAGACACATTCACCTTCATTACTAGTAGAGATTAGCAATGAAGTGCTCAACTCTTTAACAGTAGTTAAATTTATTTCATTAAATATCTGTAATTTCCATTCGTATCTTGTCCAGTTTTCTCTGGAAAGTAACTAAAGGCACAGAAACCATTCAATATGCATTTTTTTTTGGTTTCTTATCATCATGCTAATATTCGCAGCTCTTCTTGTCTCTGAATTACAACATTGTGCAGAGCAAAAGGTTATTTAGGTGTAGAAAAATATCTGCTTCATTTATTTTCCTTGTTTACGGTAATCGCAATTGAAGGCAATCACATCACAAAGTCGAGTTCCAAAACAAGAATATTCACAAAAAACGAATGGCAAGTCCTTTAAATTCCGAGTAATAAGCCGTTTTTATCCTCGCCTTTCAAAGTATAATTACGATAAGTCTATACTAATCTTGATTGCATAATCTCCCTGAGTTTCACGAATCTCATTGAAATACAGAATTAAATTGAAATTCTATTAATGAAAATGATTCTTTCCCGAATTTTATTCGTAATGACTGTTAACGAATAAGAATTCTCTCCCGAATTCTTATTCGTAAACAGTCTTTAAGAGAAATAATTTTTTTCCATAGGAATCCACATAAAATAGGACGATGCATTTGATACCGAAAAAAATGACATATTTATTACCAGCGAATGTGGTCTCTCCAAAACTCTCTCGCATACTCTCTAATAAAGGTGTTATCCCAGAGAAAGCCTTGCATGGCATTGGTGTACAATAGTTACAAAATATTAATCTTTGGCGTTAATTTAGCAATCTTACTAAATCTATCGTATTATTCTTGGAGCGCTTTTTGGCGATTATTCCTTTTCATTCAGTTAATTGTTTCCGAAAATCGAATTTGGGTTTAGACGTATTTTTCCACATCAACTGAAAAAAAAATGACACAAAATCACGTACCAAATTTGATACATTTAAATCGTGGAGTTTGAGACATCGCATTTGCATGTTTCTGCAAATACAGACCGACAAAGGGTTAACTCCTTGTCGGATTTCACTCAAAATTTGGTAAGCGTCTTTACTAATGATATAAAATCTGTGTACCGAATTTCATCTATCTTGCTCTTTTCGTTTTGTAGTTATCGTGCCAACTTATATTCGAACAGCCAGATTGATTTATTATTTATAATGCGTGAGTTAAACAAATTTTCTCATAGATTATCCATCATTTCGTTAGAATCATGAATAGTTTTAAGAATCTCCATTTCATGATGATCAGTTACAAACCAAATAATGGCTATTATCAAGCCTTGAGGATGCTTACGTGCAACACATTACCAAAAATTCACTGCGGGGCAATTATAAAAGACACCAGGATTAACTTGCATTTTTTATAAGGAAGCATTTTTTTTTTTTGCGTAACATTTCAGAATATTTTCTAAATTTTTTAATTAAAACATCTGTCGCGTTTGGAAAAATATTAATTTATTATAAAATATCTGGTAGACTGAGCTTCGCTTTGCAGTTTTTTTTTTAACTAAATGTCTGCATATATTTTACCTACATATGAACTCATCGTTTAAATAAAAAAAAAAAAATCATGAATACACTTAGTTAACATATTATTCGAAACAATCTGCTATATTGCAGTATTCATTTTACAGTTTATCTATTGTTACTTATATTTTTGGACTTGCATTTAGTTTAAGCATGGTGATGGTGCTATATGACGTCGTCAATATGAGAGCAGATAGAAAAAGGCTCTAATAGTTATAAAAAAGGGTTTTTTTTGTGTGTGTCGAATGCGTTTTTTCATGAAAAACACTTGTATAGATAAGCTTAGAAAGCAAAAATATTAAATATCAATGCATAAGTAAAGAGTGAAGCAAAAAACACTATTTGGGACACGCATCATTCGTGGTGTCCTGACCGCTATACTGCACTCCCCATACTTCGAAGCAGAAATTGAATATACTTATTCGGATATATATATATATTGCTCGTTTAACGTTATAAGATGTGACTGTAAACGTGACGAAGTACAAGTGTGGTGATATTCATAATTACCACTGAACTTATTGGTAATTATAAATAATCACCAGTTTGTTACAATGACCCTAACTTAAATTTATTTTAGACTCAAATGAAGTATATTTCTATAGTTACTGAAAATTTATCTTAAACTTGGCTTCAAAATGGAATCTTGTTTTACTCACTGTATTATATTTAAATCACGTTACTACAGTTTCATTCAATGAAAAACTAAACCAACAATTTATTATTCAGAATATGATACACTAAGACGCCATTGTAAAGAGGTGACCAATTCAATATTTCGAGGAACTATTGCTCCCAACTTCTCCCATCTCAAACGCGTTCTTTCGAGTTTTTATGTTAGTTCAGTACCTTTTCTGAAAACGAACTCGCTCACAAATGTTAAAGCGACAGATCGCGTTTTCGACGAGAGTGTTGTACTTTTGATCCTTACAAGGACAAACCTGTGGAGGTCGCTTTGAACATGCAAATGTTTCTTTTTTAAGCATTTCGATGGAATTCCCTTTGATGAGAGATCGGCAACGCGTGACCTATCACCATTTCCTTCGAGAATTTCACTTTAGAAATTCGCCATTTGTGACGAAAGTGCAACGGAACGTGAAATTGCATCTTTTGCGCTTTCTCTACTTTCTTTGTTTTAGGTAGTCGACGCGTTCAGAAAATGTCATTGCTGAGTAAATGTTATTATCTTTATTTTTGGAAAACACGACGGACATTTTCAAAAAATATTTTTGTCATTACAGCTGAAGTTTGATTCATTTTCAGCTGATGGATTCATAGAAAATTTTGATTTATCCTGAAACATCAATAAGAAAAAAATGTGTATAAATGTATCTAGAAAAAATGAAATTATCTTCTGGTAATTAATGCCTAATAATTAAAGAACGCCTTGCGCAGTTTCAATAAACAAAATAATTTTAAGTATCACTAATTACTTTCTCATGTACATAGTATAAAGTAAGTATTGTAATCTCAAAAAATTCGAACTCGAAATTTAACGAATCTCCATTTTTAAGACCTCTTTGAGTTCAAAAAATATGCAACGAGGATGATTTTTGTAAAAAATAAATACAACGAGTGAGATGCTCACCGTTACTTGGAGTTGACGTAGTCTGTGTTTGATTTTAAGTTCTTTAAAACACTTTCAATCGTTGGTCGTAATATCCTAAATAAGAAATGTTTATTTTATGTATCGGGCGTTTACAATCTGCACTTTAAAACGCAGAGTCATCCCGATTGGTAAAAAGATCTAAAACAAATTCTATTTTCGGATACCATTAAACGCTTGTCAGGGATTAACCGTCAAAAATCTCGCCGCAGATGACACCATAGATCTAATAAAAATGATAAATTCACATGAGAGGTTTTATTTCGTAGCTATTGTATGCCAATTCCATGGAAAGCGTTTTCTGGGATAACCCTTTTATTAGTGAGTATGCGGGAAAGTTTTGGAGAGACCACACTCTCTGGTGTTAATAAATAAGTTAGTAATTGTAATAAACCAGCTAAGCTATCTTTTCAAAACTATTTCTAAGTAAAATTATTTCCTTCCTGCTCCATAAGAATGTGGATCTTGGACAAGACAGTGAATTTTATGAGTGCTCAGATTTTTATTTTCACTCATGAGAATTTTGAACTTTATAGTATAGTAAAGAAAATTCGCATTTGTATATTAAATGTATATCAATGGTGAACAATATTTGCGAAAGGTCGTTGTTTGGCGTGCATCTATCATTTTAATGAACTAGAGTGCAAACATTTGGCAATTTTTTATGTTTACTTGCTGAATGCGAACTCAAGAACCAAATATATATATAAATGTAATGATATTTTAATATCTAATTGAATCCAAATTAATTTCCTAAATTTTTGCCTAATTCGGCCCATTTCGGGGTCATTCTAAAATGTTCTCTTGTTTCATGATCCCATTCCGCTTTTGAAGCTTTCTAAAATCGGGGATGATGATTACAACATTTTCTTTATACTTTATATAACAAGAAAGTAAAAATTAGCTTCACAAGAACAACCATTATCAACTTTTGCTATGTAAAATATTCTATATATAGTAAAATAGTATATTTATTCTCTATAATATATATTTTGCCTATTATAGCGAACCAGTAAATCTATGAGGGAATTTCGTAGTGTCATTCTTCACTCTTCCGCAGGAAAAAAAGCGATTTTTTTTTGGGATGGGGTTATTGAATTTAAGTGTTCAGTAAACAGTATTTAGCAAAGGCAATTGTTTTTTATATTAATTTATTTACAATACTTTTTTTGCATTCAATTTTTTTTCCATTTTTTTTTGGGTAATTGATTCAAAAAATTGTTAGGCTTAGTGACTTTTGGAAAGTGTACATAAATTAAATGATCTATAGCTTTGTAAAACCAGTAGATTTCCCTAACATACCCTCTAATAAAGGTATTTATGGCAGAGAGCGCCTTGCAGGGTATTGGCATATAATAATGAGGAAATATTAACCTTTGGCACGAATTTAACATTTTCATTAAATCTAGCGTGCAATTCCTGGCGAGGTTTTTGCGATTAATCTCTGGCGTGCGGTTAATAGCATCTGATAATCGAAATTGTGCTTTTGTCTCGTCTTTCGTAACCGATTGAAACAAACAAAACTGCACTCAAAGTCACAAAATCCCATACCAAATTCGATACATTTAAGCCACTGGGTCTTCGCTTTCATATTTCTGAAATCACAGACTGGTAGACGCTCAGTCCCTTGATGAATTTGTTTCAAAATTTTACAGGCGTCTACACTATAGATGTTAATTCTGCATACCAGATTTTATCTATCTAGCTCCCTTCGTTTTGTAGTTATCTTGTTAATTTATATTCGGACGTTGGAGAAACGGACTTCCTTTGGATAGATTGTGTTCAAAATTTGAAATTTATAAATTTGTTCAATTTTGACCGTACACCAAATTCAGCCCGTCTAGCTCAAAACGTTTTTGAGTTATGCATGTCACAGATAGACAGACAAACATAATGCTAAAAATGTGTTTATCGAAGTCAGACTAGTCTCAAATGTGGAAATACTGCAAAATCTCGAATTCGAATTTTTTGACGATTACAATATTTTCTGTATACTTCGTTTACGTAAAAATAAAGTCTCTAAAATTTTAATTAATTTTTAATTACTTAAAATTTTGTCTATGAAAAGCGCCTCTTTTTATTGAACACTTGCTTCTCAAATAGTAATAACGTATCCTCTATATCGGTTGTAGGATATATCCTCTTCTGTAGAAAGCTTACATTAAGTTTTTCATCTCTTACTTTACAAATCGAGTGCAAATCCAAATGCATTATCATCCTAATAAACGCATCTATGCGAGCTATGATGTTACGTGAGCATTGCTGCTGTGACTAGCTGACAGAGAATTTAAAGCTCTTTTAAAACTAAAGCTAAATCGATGATAGGCTATTGAAATGGAAATTCATTTCATGAATCCTGGGATTTTACTTCTTTTATTGGAAAATCCAAGCAATATATAAGATAGGAGGGAAATGTTCCAAGAATAATCCTTCCCTTGAATCAATAAAAGAGCTCACAGGAAATAAAAATCGATCCATCATTCATTTAGGTCTACAAGGTCACAGTTACAAGGAAAGGAAATCCGAAACATCTGTTTAATCTCGGTTCAGACAGGATCACTTAACTGCATTGGCAAATGTTCCAGATAGAAGAAATCATCTGAATCATCGGAACTAATTGTTATTTTTAAAGATTATCTCTTGTTTTCATTGATACTGTAAAAAAAAAGTTATTATTATTTTTTTTTGTTTCTCTTAATATTTAACTTGGGTGTTTTTAGTTTGAATTCGTTGGAAATTCTAATATTTTCTCTGGTTCGTTAAAATTTTAATTAGCATCATGTTAAAATATCGTCTGCTATTCAAATAAATATCAAACATCTATACGAACAGTGGAATTTGGCTAAGTTAGCGATTTATGTTCGAATTTATCAATAATTCAAATTTGTCTCTAATTTCTTGAATTACGTTTTTATAAAACATTTATGTATTGTCTATAATTCGAGTTTAGTTTCGACAATTTGAAGTGAACCATTTCCAGTATCAAACATTTATAGGAAGAGCGAATTTTTAATTCAAATTTACCTCTGGTTTGTTGAATTACGTTTTTATAAAACATTTATGTATTATCTATAATTCGAATTTAATTTGCCTAATTTGAAATAAATAAATTGTAAGAAATTTTAATCTTAAATTGTTTTCTTCAATTATATACATCCATTTCTCATATCCTCAGTAATAGAGTGCATAATATTTTAAAGCACTTAATTCACTCGATAACTTTACTGTTTTTCAATATATTCAATAAAAAAAGAAATAAAATTTTCTTGTGAAAAACAATTGGGAACATTTTAGTTATGAACTATATTGGTTATTTCGAAGTTTACTAGTACAATTATAATTTTGAAAGTATTTTAAATCTTTTTTTTATTAAAATTATTTACTTATAACTAACTGGTTTACAAAATTTAACCAGCGGGAGTAGTCTCGCCAAACTTTTCTCGCATACTCTCTAATAAAGGTGTTATACCAGAGAACGCGTTATATGATATTGGCGTTCAATAGTTACGAAATATTAACATTATTAAATTGTTACTGAATTTGGCGTGCCAACCTTGGCGAGTTATTTGGTGATTCAGCTCTGTCATGCGGATAATAATATAAGAAAATCAAATATGTATTTTAGATACGTTTATGATAATTATTTTAGATACGTTTACGTTTCAAATATGTATTTTCCCATCGGTTGGAACAAAAATTTGTTAAAAATTTACACTTGTAGTCACAAAATCCCATTTCAAATTTAATGTATTTAACTCAATGCGTCTTTGAATTGTCCGGTTTATAGATTTCTGAAAATACAGATTGATAAACAGTCAACGCTTCATTGGATTTGGCTCAACATTTGATATGTGTCTACCCTATCAATGTTAAATGTGTGCGCCAAATTTTATCCATCTAGCTCTCTTCGCTTTGTAACTATCCTGTTAAGCTGGGCATACAAACTTCTGAATGGAGTTTGCTCAAAATGTGAGAAAAGTCTACAATTTTGGTATGAAGACCAAATCATCAAATTTCAACCGTCTAGCTCAAATCGTTTTTGACTTATCTTCGTCAGAGATATGCAAAGGGAAATTTTTCAAAAATGTGTTTTTCGAACTCGGGGAGGTCTAAAATGTGGCGGTTCATCAAAATTTCGAGTTCGAATTTTTTGACGATCACTATACTTGCTCCATACTATGTTTACGAGAAAGTAAAAAAAGGAGTACTTTTGTGGCAGTTCTCCTTCTTCTTGTAGTCAGTTGCAAAAAGAGATCTTTTGCATCATATTTAGCTTTAGTTTCTTCCTCATTTGCACCTTCTGGAAACTGATTTGCTGTTATAAATACCATCCAGAATCAGAGAAGCCTCAGATTTGCTTCTGGTTGCTTTTTTTTCAATCCCATTTTGCAAAACTATTCCAATAATTAGTATATAATTCTTTATCTAATGAAGCGCCTTACTCATGTATGAAAAAAAAATCAGATATTTCTGGGAAATCTACAGAAGCTTGCCCAATGATTAAGCGATAGCACGACCAACAATTAGCACATCATATGGCAGAGGCTGCTGCAAAAATAATCATCTCGATTTTTATCAGATATTTGATTTTTCTTCAATAGTTTTAATTCCTGTTAATTTTCCCTATTTCTTGACAACATGAAAAATAGGACCTATTCTCGTTAAATTGCTTTTGAAATTTACTGTGATTGAAATTTCAGTTGATTTACTGTGTCTGGAAATAAAATTTGTGCAACAAGGCAATAAAATTTATTACCTCTTATTGCTTACTAGATGATACACCAGACGGTGCCCAAGATTAAAACCTTTTCACGTGTAATTGTTTAGCGTAAAAACTCTTTAAATATTATAATCCTTTTATCATCTGCAATCCTTTTCAAGTATTGTATATGTACTAATATAATAAAATCCTTTTATTCTCTAAAAAGGTAATTAAAATTAAAATATTAATTAAAGAAGACGCTTTAAAAAGTGCCTATTGCGGATTTTCTTCAAAAGTTTGAAATAGCTATAAAAACCAGCGGGGCTGGTCTCCTTAAAATCTCTAATAAATTAATAATCTCTAATAAATTTATCATGCCAGAGAACCCCTAGCATGGCATTGCGTTCAATAGTTACGAAATATTAACTGTTGGCGTGAGCATTTTTACGGAATCTATTATGTCATTCCTGGCGAGTTATTTTGACGATAAACGCCTGGCATGTGGTCAGAAGTATGCAAAAATTGAATTTCGGTTTCAGACGCGTTTTTCCCAATCCATTGAAACTAACATTTGACACAAAACTGCACTTGTGGTCACAAAAACCCATACCAAATTCGATATATTTTAGTCGTTCCATTTTTGAGTTATCGCCTTTACATGTTTCTGAAAGTACAGACCGACAGACGATCAACCCCTTGTTGGATTTCACTCAAAAATTGACGGGTGTCTAAATTAAAGATCTTTATTCTGTGTATCTAATTTTAGCCATCTAGCTCTCTTCATTCTGTAGTTATAGTGCTAACTTATATCCAAACAGCCGGACATACAGACTTCTTTTGAACGGAATTTGCTCAAAATTTGAAAGAAATCTGCAAATTTGATTTTAAGCCTGTATATCAAATTTTATATTTTTAGCTTTGAGTTATCTTTGTCACACACAGATGGACATTTTTAAAAAATGTCTTTTTCGAACTCAAGGAGATCTAAAATGTGGAAGTTCGTCAAAATCACGAGTTGAACTGTTTGACAATTACTATACTTTCTCTATATTATATGTGCTAGAAAGTAATAAAATACTAACGTGTGTGGCACAGAAATCGCTCTTATTGTTTATTAGTCCCCTTTGGCGACCAGCTAGTTCGCCAGGATATTGGTTTTGTTTCATTCCCTTTAAATCGTTTCGATATATTTTCATGTCTATGATTTCCCCAAATTATCAGGCATTAAAAATGCGTCATTTTAATTGTTCGATATATGGTCTATTTGTTGAATATAGAACTTTTATAACAGAGATCAGTGTTATGGCTCTAATAAATATGTACAGATTTCGTTTACTGTCTACAATGAAATCTCTTTAATCTCACTCTATCTAAATTTATAAAATAAATATTCCACCTCAGGCGATCAGTTGGTTCGCCGAGAGTATGGGTTATATATGATTTTAGATAAATAATTTTTCATAACTTCATATTCATGATTCCGTCAGATTGGGAACACAATAAAGCTATGTTATTTTAATTGTCTTAGTTCATTTCTGTTTATCTTTACATGAAAAGTTTTAATGGGGACATGCCCATAAAGTCATAGCGCTGTTAAAAACATAAATGTCCAGTGAACGTTAATATCTTCTGAATTTCGGGAAAGTTGTAACTTCACTTTCTTTATGAGCTACGCCTCGAAGCAGAATTTTCCTTCTTCAAGTGTCAACAACCAAAGAAATCAAGGATTTGATGAAACAATGAAAACGGTTCAATTTCAGAGCAATAATATAATTTATTGGTGAAATCAGGCAAAAAAATT
Organism: Argiope aurantia; assembly: GCA_026543865.1. Lineage (NCBI taxonomy): Eukaryota > Metazoa > Arthropoda > Arachnida > Araneae > Araneidae > Argiope > Argiope aurantia. Next base: position 203,070 of record JAPMOR010039662.1, on the reverse strand, counting down.
ATTTTGAAAATCTGCCAACATTGAGCAAAAAATCATACTTTTATTAAATTGATATCATCAAGAAAGAAAAATGTTTATGTCTTGAAATGGTGTAAAATCTATTTTTGTGTAGTTGCATTTTTGAAAGGAGAAATGTCAAAATTCAGTTCAATTTTTAATAAATAAAATTTCGAAAAAATTGCTCAAAGAGGCTTAATTTTGGTAATTTAATTCCTATCCTCTAAGGTATACATGTATCAGTTGGGACAATAGTGGATCAAACGATCTAATCTGTAGAGCGCCAACACATTTGCATTCACCATTGGAATCGCAAAATATTTCTATAAATCTCCATTTTTGGGCTTGCCGTGACACTACAGTCAGTCAGAAGAAAGAAGGCATAAAAGAAATCGAAATTATCGAAATAAGCGTCAAATAAAGTTTAATCGAGCGCGAAAATAACCTTGATCGTCTCCAGATGGATAATCCTATGGCTTCACTAAGGAAACTCATGTTTATATTTTCCAAAAGTATTATTTCACAGAAATGGTTTTTGTATCATTTCAAAATTAAATAAATAAATATATATGTAGGACTCAGGAATCACTACTATTTAGAATCACGCACATTTAATTACATTTAGGACGAACAATTACATTAACAAAAGAAATGAACATTAAATAGATTTCGTCGAAAACGTCGCAGGATTAATTCACGTGTTACGTCGCGTCTTTCGTTCCCGTCTCGTCTCACACGTCCTGACTTTCGTTCAGACCCATCTCGTCTCGTCTGCACTCCGTCTAACAAGCATCAACACCTGTTGGCCAGCAGATGGCGCTCGTCATCAGGCGTTCGTCACTACATTCGGCGATCCTGACATCTCTTTCGTCCTCGAAAGTTAAATCAAAGTAGAAAAATCTGAAAGAATAAAAAAAAAGAAAAAAAGAAAACAGTATCTGGATAAACCAATAAACATTTTTTTTTCTTTTAGTCTGAAGACCATGCTTTCATGAAATCAGCTGCTGTGGAAGTTGTATTTGGTCCGTCATGACATCCAACTTTTTCCACGTCATAGCGATCCTTAGATTTAACCTTAACAATCCGATACGGTCCATGAAACTTTGGTCTTAGTTTGAGTCCAGTTCCGAACTGCGTCTGTTGTATGGCCACTAATTCACCAAGTTTGTAGATGCGCGCCACTTTTCTTCGTTTGTTGAAACTTTTGCGATTCTCTTCTTGAATCTTCAAAATGTTTTCCCTTGCTTCTTCTCTCATATTATTTCGATCTTCCATCATTGCTTTTGTGTATTCTTCTTCCAATATTTCCTTTAAATGTAAATCAGTTGTATCTCTTAATTTTACTCCAGTTAAAAGCTCAAACGGGGTAAACTTTGTACTTCTCGAAACGGTACTATTGATTATTTTCTGCACTGATGCAACATGTTTATACCATTTGGTAGGGTCTGTTATCGAGAGTTTTGATAGAATGGGTTTTTAAATTTTATGCATTATTTCAGTTTGCCCATTTCCGCGAGGAATTCCAGTGCTAATTTTGAAATGTTCAATATTTTCAACCTGACAATATGTTTCAAATTCTTTTGAGGTAAAAGCTGAACCTCTTTCTGTTATTATTCTCGTCGAATTTCCAAAAGTAGATTGTTGAAGCTTAAGTTTAGTTATTGCATCCTGAGTAGATGTTGATTTAACCGGATACAACCAGACAAATTTTGTAAAAGCATCGACTATTGAAAAAATATGCTGGTAGTTCTTATTTGTAGAAGGCATAGGGCCAATGAAATCGATGTGATATGTACTTAAAGGCAAATTTTCTTTTGGGATGGGGTTAAGGAAACCTTCACCTTTCCCACGTTTCTTATTACACAGAATACACTCCACGCAATTGCCAACCACACTTTCTATTTTTGACCTCAACTTTGGTATGTAAAATTCTTGCTTTAAAATTTCTTCCGTCTTAGCCACAGCGTAATGTCCTTTATTGTGAATTTCTCGAATAATTTCTCTTTGTAATGCTTCTGGGACTATGAGCAATTCTCTACCATTATCGTATTTGTATAAAACTCCATTTCTCACAATGTGTTCACCGTCTTCTTGCTTATCTATCAAAGCTTTTAATTTCTTAAGGAATTCGTCCTGATTTTGAGCATTGGTTATTTTAGTGGTCACTTCACTGTATGAACGAGTAACAACAAGTACTGCGTTTCGACTAAGAGAATCTACGTGTGCCATTTGTTTCCCCGATCTGTGAACAATTTGGTAATCAAATTCCTCTAACTGTAAAGCCCATCTTGCAACTTTTGGTGTAAGATCTCTTTTACTCATAGTTTGTTGAAAAGCGGAACAATCAGTCACAATTTTAAACTTAGAACCCAGTAAGTAATGTCTAAATTTTTTCAACGCTTCGATTACAGTCAAAACTTCTAATTCATAACTGCTATATTTTTCTTGTTGTGGAGATGTTTTTCGACTAAAATAATGAATAGGATAAAACTTATTGTCGGTTCCCTGTTGCAGCAGCACTGCTCCGAATCCCTGACTGCTAGCATCTGTATGGAGTTCTAAAACTGATCCCTGTTGATAGAGATGCAAAATTGGCTCCTGAGTTAAAATATCTTTAAGTTTTTGAAAAGCTTCCTTTTGTTCAGATTCAAACTTAAATGCAATGTCTTTTCTTAGTAGATCACTAAGCGGTTTTGCGATTTTTGAATAGTGGGGTATAAATTTCCGGAAATAGCTAGTAAGACCTCAAAAGCTTTGTACTTGTTTAACAGTTTGTGGTTGTGGAAATTTTTATACAGCTACTGTTTTAGATACAGAGGGCTGTGTAGTTCCGTTTCGGATTCTATAGCCTAGAAATTCTATTTGTGGTTTTAAAAACTGACACTTCTTAAAATTAAACTCCAAACCGTACTCTGATGCAACCTGTAGAACGCGTTGTAATTTTTCTAGCCCTCCTTCCTCGGTTTTGGATGGTATAATAATGTCGTCCATATAAATCAGTACAGTTCCGTCTAGCATCAAATTCCTGAATATCACATTAATGTAACGCTGAAATACACTCGGACTATTGGAAAGTCCAAATGGTTTTTTAAGAAATTCCCACTGGCCATGATGTGTTACAAAAGACGTAAATTTTGTGCTATCTTTCTCTACGTCTACATGAAAAAATCCGTTTTTCAAGTCCAAAGTAGTAAATATTTTTGATTGCTCAAGTTTGTCAAGCAAATCTTCTATGAGGGGTAAAGGGTACCGATCTTTAATCATCTTTTTATTTAGCGTACGAAAATCAATGCATAACCTATAACTGTCATCCTTCTTCTTGCTTAAAACCACAGGTGAAGAGAAATTTGAAGTACTGGGTTTTATTATCCCTTCCTGTATCCATTTATCAATCTGAGTTTCAACGAATTTTTGTTCTTTTAAAGGCAGCCTTCGAGGGTTGTGACTAATCGTAATATCATCGTTCAGCATTATTTTCATTTGTAACTCCGTACTTTTTGTTTTGTTTGGCGAATACTTATTTAAAAGACGATTTATTTCCTGTCTCAAGGGTTTTTTTACATGACTCATGTCGATTTCATCATAGTTTATCGAATCCACTAAATGAATGAAGTATGAGAGAGGATGTGTATTTATTTTATTGCAAGCCTCAGCAAAAATAGGTGCCTGTCTGTCTCTTTTCAGTCCGAGGAACGTAGTGATACGACCTTGACCTCGTTTCTCACCAGCCGGGTGTAATTTATTTGAGCTTTTTTCCCATGAATGGTAATTTGTTTCTCTTCGAATGAAAAGTTTAGATTATTTAATACGTCCATGACTATGATTATTTCGTTCGGCATTATTTCTAACACATACACATTAGTTGATATTACATATTCATCAATTAATATATCACAATCAAAAAAACCTAGAGGAGTAATGCTATCTCCACTTATACCAGCTAATTTCACATTATCAGTCGTTAAATTAGGTTTACCAATTTTCAAATAAGAATCATAATTAATCATAGTAATATCACTTCCAGTATCAATTAATGCATCACAATTTACACCATTTATTTCAACATTTTTACTAAGCTTATTTACAGTTTTTGGAGAGTTACGAATATACACTTTATTAGAGAGAGACACTTTAAAATCTCTTTACGGGCAGATACTGGCTTTGTGGCCAAAGCTACCGCATTGGAAACATTTCAATCCTTTGTTTTAAACTTGCAATTAATTGATTTATGGCCAGCCTCATTGCAATTAAAACATTTATTATTACTCTTGTTATAGATTATTATTACTCTTGTTACGAACGGCAATGGTGAATTTTTAGCTTCTTTCGCGATATCAAATTTACTTCTGTTTTCAGAAACACGCCAATTTCTGTTTGTTTCCTTTTTAAGGTGACTTCGTACAGCTTCATATTCGTCCAGTTTATTGACCAATTCTTCTACTTTCTTTATTTTGGGCAAATAGTCGAGAAAATGATGGCGTACGTCATTTGGTATTTTACTCTTTAACTGGTCAACGACCATTAGCTGCTTTAAATCTTCAAAATCGGTTATTTCTAAACAATTTATCCATTCCTCAAAAAAGTTATTCAGTTCAAAACCGAAATCCCGCCATGAAGAAGAAGAAGAATCTCGTTTGTGAGTAAAGAACTTCTGTCTGAGTTGTTCGGAAGTTAATTTAAATCTTTTAAGCAATAGTTTTTTTTATGTAATCATAGTCATTAACTGATGGATCAGGTTCACGAGCAATTAAATTGACTATATCTAATGGTAATAACCCGAGTAAATAAGAAATCCAGTTTTCTTTTGCAATGTTAGCCCTACTTATTTGTTTCTCAAATAACGAAAGGTAAACACTTATGTCTCCGCTATTATCATAATTCTTCAGCAATTTTAATATATCAGTCTTAGGCATATCTGATACAGTTAAAGTATTTTCTCTACTTTTTAACTCAAGTTCTAACTTTTTCAAAGTATATTCGCGCTCATTTTTTTCGGCTTCGGCTTTTTCAGCATCTAACCTTTCGCGCTCCTGAGTGATAGTTAAAAGTAAGTTTTTTACGAAATCTTCGTCATAGTCTTTAGACTCTGTTATCATTGCAACTAACTGTCGCACTTTGGCATCCTGTGGTGCCATTAGTTGTAATTCGTCTGCTAAAGTTAGTAAGTCGCTCTTTCGTGCTCGTGCAAGAAATGCCATACTTGAGAATAAATCAAAATTGTACTCACAATTTCTTCAACATCGATCCACACTGCGTCAGTCCACAAGGAGTTGGTATCCAAGACGTTTATTGTAGAACGTCAAATTTCACTCCTGTTTAGTTCTTCTTTCGTCTATGTACCGGTCTTCATTAAAATCCGGGTCGAACCCCCATATTTGTAGGACTCAGGAACCACTACTATTTAGAATCACGCACATTTAATTACATTTAGGGCGAACAATTACATTAACAAAAGAAATGAACATTAAATAGATTTCGTCGAAAACGTCGCAGGATTAATTCACGTGTTACGTCGCGTCTTTCGTTCAGAGACCCGTCTCGTCTCACACGTCCTGACTTTCGTTCAGACCCATCTCGTCTCGTCTGCACTCCGTCTTACAAGCATCAACACCTGTTGGCCAGCAGATGGCGCTCGTCATCAGGCGTTCGTCACTACATATATATTAAAATATAATTTAAACTTAATTAATTTCCTATTTTTCACTTTCATTTAGCTCCTATCAACTTCATCCTAAAATATTCTCTTATTTCCTGATCCCATTCCACTTTTTCTATTTAATTAATTCAACAGAACTTTGTAAAATTGCTGAATTGGCTAAAAGTCGACAAGTTACCACACTCCGAGTAAAGCGATAAAATATTGCTAATCTAAACATATTCTTCTAAAAGATCCCTATGATTCCCTTACGTGTGATTGACACGTCTTGGAAATCCTTATTAAAATCCCACAGTATATATATATATACAGGGATAAAATTTTCATGAGCTTTTCCTCCTCATATATATATATATATATATATATATATATATATATATATATATATACACCTTTACACCTTTTTTTCTTGATATCAATTTTATTTCCTCACAATTCTCTTTCTTTGTTTTTAATATTTTCTTTTAAATTTATATTAGTTTCAGTCTGAAACGATGTTGCGATAAAACTCAAATTCATCCATCAAAATATTCAAACGCGTGCTATTGCCAGTGTTCAAATTCAGATTAAAGAATTGCTTTTTTTTTTTTTTTACATAAATTTCGAAGAAGCATTTTCACTTCCTCTCTTATTCGCAGGCAGTACATACAATTTTTAAGTTACATCCTAGTTAATTTTAGTGGACAGATTCAATTAAATTCGTGTCTTTCAGTTCTATCAAGTAACATGTTGAAATTAAAAGAAATACTTACGTACCATATTAATAATTTCGCTACCTAAAAAGTCTGTGTGAATAAGCCTGGTCTGCAAAGGTGTCCAGTTATTATATTAGTCGCGCAAATATTGTTCGCAAATGCTGAAGTATAAGAAAGATTAAAAAAATATTTTGAGAGACAATTAATTAAATATTTTGATTTCCATTAATTAAAAAATTGAAAATATACTAAATAAGTAGATTTCTTATTATTAACAAGTTATTAATCGTCTGTGATTCTAAAATTTTCATTTAGAGTTTTGTTCATGCGCTCTGGCAACAGCTCTTCGTTTACACTCGTTTCTTTATGCTTTATTATTCTTAGTATGCACTTTAAGTTAAAGTTCAAATTTTACAGAAGATGACAGAAAATGAAAACATAGCCCACTTAACAGAACAGTCTATGGCTTCTTTAACAGTATGGGCTATAGAACTATCAAAATTTGAAGTTTAAAAAAGTTTTTTTGAAGAAGTTGTTAAAAGATCAACTTACATTAAATATTTAATTAAAAATTTTAGCTAGTTAAATGGCCGCCAAAGGCGGCTAGTAAATGAATAATTATACATCTTCACAACCTCACAAGAATAAAATATTAAATAAAAGATTACCATTCTGATTGGTAAAAATATCTTGAAATGTGAAACTAAATTGGCTTGTTTTATAAAAATAACGATTTCTTAATGCGTATTGCGCTGGACCCCAAAATATCTAAATTTGCAGTTTTTGCTTTTTCGTATAAGTAGTATAGAGAAAGTATAGCAACGGTCGGAAAATTCGAACGCGACATTTTGACCAATCTCCACGTTTTAGACCTCCTGAGTTCGAAAAACATAATTTTAAAAAACTGTCCTTCTGTCTGTGACAAAGATAATTTAAAAGCACTTTGAGCTGGATGGTTGAAATTTGGTATACGATCCTTACACCACATTTGCAGATTTCTATCAAAGTTTGAGCAAAATCTGCTCTGAGGAAGTCCGTCTGTCCACCTATTCGAATATAAGTTAACACGATGATTACAAAACGAAGACAGGTAGCTATTTAAAATTCAATAAACAGATTTAGCATCTATACAGTATACATCTATCAAATCTTGAGACTACAGGTTGACTGTTTATCGGTCGGGGCTTTCAGATACATCTAAACGTGATAATTCGAAAACGCAATGACTTAAATACGTCCAGTTTGGTACAGAATGTTGGGACTAGAAGTGCAGTTTTGTGTCAAATTTTGATTACAAGCACGAGTACAATTTTTTGGATATCATTAACCGTGTACCAGGGATTAATAGCCAAAAATTCGCCAAGGACACAATAGATTCGGTAAAAATTCTAAATCCAAGCCAAAAGTTAATATTTTGTAACCATTGTATGCCATTGAAAGTTTATTAAAGGGTATGCGAGAAATTTTTGAGAGATCACTCTTATATTACGGAACGTAAATAACTCCTGTCATTTGTTCCAATATACCAAACGATCGAAAAGAAAAAAAAAAATCAATTCTATTAGTGAAACTTATTCTCCTGTTATTGTTCTCATGTTTAAAATAAAGTAGAACATTGCGAAATAAAGCATCAGATATTTATTACATCACAACTTCTTAAAAAACAAGTAACAAAAACAAATAGCGTCACTGTCTTGTTACGAAAGATCTTCAGAAGGATCTTTTTTTACATCAGCAGTGAAATTAAACAAGCATGGCTGGATTTAGATTTGAAATAAACTTGATCGATTTTCTTGCTGTCCTTATTTAGGATTCGATTAACTGAATAGATTATTTTTGGAATAAGTTTTCATAAGACATTATTCGTTTTCTGCTTCACCGAGTGTCTTTGCCACATAATTTAATCTTGTATTTTTTTTTTTTTTATACTTCAAAGTGTTATACTAATACGCTTAATATATAACATACTAATACTAATACTTACTAACTAATACTTAATAATTACTAACTAATACTTACTAACTAATACATACTAATACTTACGAACATACTAATTTGTATTAAAAATTCATGTCAATTGCACTCCCATTAAAGTAGCTTAATGGATAGGTGTTACTTTCGTATGCAGTCAAATCTCACTTAACTGTCACTTTACATAGCGAGCTAAACAAAACGTTAAAAAAATGACTCGTTTAATGAGCGATGTTTCGTAAAACGTGAGGTGAAGAGACACTGTGACGTCAAATGCTGGATTGGCTTGTATAAGTCTGTATTGAGCTCTTATTTGAAAAGAAACTTTATTGATTGTTTCGGATTCGAAAATACTTTAGGCTTCCACGAATGCTTCAGGATGCGGCTATTTAATCAAAACCGGAATAAGAGGAGACATGAAAAGGAGGAGGATATTAACATTTAATAATAAAGCGAACCTGGATTATTTGCCGATTTGCGAGCCGCAAAAACTGTGGATAACGCGTAATATTGCCGGAAAAAGATATTAATTCGCAATAAAATTCTTCAGAACAATTTTTATTTACTGTAAGAAATCTAAATATTCAATTGCGATGAAAATTTGTCCTCAAAATTTGGTGGCCCCCTTCTTTACGAAGTAGTCATAATTTTTATGTTAAAACACTTCCTCCTTTATTTTTTATTGGATTTTTTGTAACATTTTGAGATTACCAATGGTAGATAATCTCGGTCACATTTAATAATGTTATATAAAATATTCTTCGTAACATTCGTGAAATCTTTTTTTGCCACTGTAATTAACCATTTAAGCAATCAATACTAAATTTTGAGTTAAAATAAAACAATATGGTCATAAAGGACACGACACTCACATACGCATAGAAAATAAAATAATAAAACTGAACGAAAAACTATCTAACGTGGCAGAAATGAAGAGAAAGAATGACGAATACCGGGAATGGATCCTCTCTCCGCGTCTCACGCCTTAGTGAGGTAGAATCGTCGAAAAGTGGTAGACACGGGATATTGAAACGAACAACATATGGAAGGTGTTTTAATCGGATAACATTGTACGATGCAGTGAAATGAAATTAAAGCTGAAATCATGGGAAATTACTTCACTGTACATTGAAAAACACATCTTAAAGTAGCAGTAACTATACGCGCTACAAATTCATTTAACAATAATACTGTGTCGCATTTTTTTTTTAAATTGGAAGCATAGTCAAAGAAAAATAACTTTAGACAATTTTATTGTAAAATAAAGTATACATTATAAATAAGAGAATACATTGTTATAAATTTATTTGAATATTTTTTGGGAATGGAGCGCATTATGCTATTTTACATGGATCTATCTGGGAAAATTATGTTGCTTAACATGTGTTTCGCAATATGAATAAGATTGGCGTACGAATTACGCTCGTACAGTGAGGTTTCATAGTGTATAAATATGGAAAGATAAAGTATTATGTTTATCAAAATATTTGATTTCGGGATTTTAATAAATGTTTAAATTTTAGACCTTGTACATACAATCCATTTTCATCCAAATCCATTTAGATCTTGAGTCCAAAAAAGAATAATTTTTTGAAAATTATTTCTCTCTGTCAGTTTTTGACGAAAATAACACTAAAACGTAATTAGCTTGAAATGATAAAATTTTGAATGCGGAGTTTACGACGGAACCGTAAGTTTCATTCACACTGTGGACAAAATTCGATGTTTGGGAAAGGGATGCGAAGTTTATAGAAAGTTGAAGAAAATATTCACGATAGGCAAAGAAGTGAACGGCGGTCTTCGATTGATGATGATTTGCTTCCAGAAGTTGAAGACAAGATTAACTAGTTTAAGTGCTTTCGATGCGGTTGATATGCAATTTTTATTTAATAAGAATGAAGTCTGATTTGTTTTACTGTGATTTTTTTTTTTTTTTTTGCAAAACTTATAATGCAACCTATTTGTATTGCATTCAAAGTGTGTATGCGTCATCACTTAACTTTAAAAAAAAGGGAGAAGGGAGAGTGGAAGACTTTAAAAAATAAATTTTGCAGTTAACTGGTTAAGGAGAATCGAAGATTCACCATTACGACATTATTAATGCATTTTCTTTGCATTTTCTATTTCCTTTTTCAACACCGCAAGTGGCATCTTTTCTACAATGAGTTCATATAAAAACTCGCACCTCACTATGATAAATACTTCAACAATTACGGCAACTGTGGTGAAAAATAAACCCAAGCACTGTACTTCGTTATGCATTACAATTGTTTTTTTAGTCATTGTTCACTTATAACGGAATAATAGAACTTCATTTCTGGGTACTCCTCTTAATATTTTCTTGATAGTAGTACGAAAAGTTCATGGAAGCATCAAATTTTTGATCAATTCGGTCAAAATGTACACTTTTTACTACAATACAATAATAGATTTTCCACTGGATTCTTAATAATGTTTGAGTTCGATTTCACAATTACATATTATTTACAATGATGAATTATAAATTAGAGTTTTAAAAAGAGAGAAATATTATTTTGGATTGAAGATATTAGATTTTAGCTTACAACAAGTATCAAATTTGTAGAGAAATATCTAATTTTGGATCAATTCGTTATGTGTTAAAATGTATACTTTTCTCTACAACATAGTAATCGATTTTTCATTCACCGCATGATGACATATTATTTATAACGGTAAATTATAAAGTAGGGTCTGACAAGTAGCAAATTACTTTGGGCTAATGACGTGAGATTAGCTTGCAATAATACATATACTATTAGTCTTCAGTATAAAAGGGTTTTTATACCTATCACAGCTTCGGTGTGGGTTAAAATTCGTAATACAACGAACAGAATCGATTATAAAATTGAATCTATTTCTTTGAGCTATTTGGATCCGAAATTTGGTACAAACTTGCAATTGCGATTCTAAGACTACTTGTAAAATTTCATTAAACCATTTTATTGCACTTTTGAGTTATCTCATTAATAAAACCATGAATGAACAAATCGATAGATGGATTTCGATCAAATTTGACACTCACTGCATAAACTATATACCAAACTCCATTCATTTAGCTCGTTACATTTTCTAGCTATTTTATTGAGATTCAAGCTGACAGAAGAAATAAACCATCCTGTCAATGAATTTTGTTCAAAATGTGGAAGAAAGATACAATTTTAATACAGAGATCATACACCAAATTTCATCTGGCTAGATCATTGCGATTTCTAATTATTAAATTCACAGAAAGGCATTATTCCAAAAATGAACACAGAACAATTAAGAAATGACCCAGCAACAATTAAAATTATTGAAATGGTCCATTTTTAAAGATAATATATTCCATGTTTAGAATATAGATAGCAAAAAAAAAAAAAAAAAAAAAAAATGAAATTCAGTTTAATAATTGCTTTTTAAAAATTAATTCTGCGATAAACGTGCATAAATTTAAAATATTTTCTTGTACATCGATTGAAAATATTTCATCATTTAGTAAAGGTACCTACAGTAAGGGTTGGCAAGATTTCAAGTGGTATCATTCAATAAAATGAAAGATGAATTGTAAGAAATTCTTACATTGGTTTTTAAAACAAATCTTGCATCAGACAGAAACCGGAAATTTATTGTTATAGGTGTTCAAACAAAACTTAGCTTGTCTGTTTCTCTGAAATACTGCGTGTTTTTTCAGTTTTCTAATCGCGTGTTCTTTATTATCCCGAGAAAAAACAATTGCGAAAGTGTTGCTCGTTTCTCTCGTAAATAATTGAATTTTATCTTCTTTATTTTTGTAATGTTACGATGACAGAGGAAATCATTTTCTGCCCCGTCATTATTTTCATTTTAAATTTCAACATGCGTAAATATTTTTACAGTGTTCAAATGACTCCTATAATTCGATGGAAATGCATGACAAAAAGTATTTTATTCATAATATTCGATGAATGTATTTTGAATTCATGAAACCGATTTCTGTAATTAACTTATGTACAAGAAAAAACGATGATTATGTAAAACCAAAAGGTTCAAATAGGTTTCTAATATTCCAAACAGCTTAAAATAGGTTCGTAAAAACTTTGAAAATATTTAATGTACTGTTCGTTTCAGTGTTCTGAGACGACCACTTTTCGACGGTTCTATTTCACTAAGGGGTGGTCGTGGTGACACACGGGAAGCTTGTGCGCCATTTCCGGAATTTACTTTATTGGTAAATGTAACCTCCTCCTTATTTCGCCGAATTAAACCGATCCTAACGCATGCGCAAAAAGCGCGGCGGATTTTATAATTCATTGGCAAACAATACATAAACAGTATTTTGATTTAAACTATCTCTGAAGTTTTTTAACATTTATTGAATGAACCCTCTTGGAATTAGCGGATAACGGCCACTGTTGTCAAAAATCCCATTGTCAACCCATTTCAATCAATCATCAATTGATTTAAACATTACTCATTGACATTCTGAAAGAAAAAAAAATATTTAAATCGAAAATATTTCAAAAGAAATAAAAAGTAAAGTGCCTAAATGATCATGAGGCGTTTGCAATAACGCCTGTACAAAGCGTTCTCTGGGATAGGACATTTAAAGAGAGAATGCGAGAAAGTTTTTGGGAGACCACTGTCACTGATTTTATCCTTCTTCTGTTTTATGAATTATAGAGACAAAAAAAATATTCGACCATTTTAGGAATCTTTTTAGATACCAATTTCTAATTTTAAACAGAATCAGGAAGAGCGATTATTGGAAAGAATTTTGTCTTCTTATCTATGAGCGCGATGGCTCGAGAACCCATATGAATAGAAGGAGGAATGACTTAAACAAGCCAAATATTGTTGGTTGTGTTTACACGGGATCGAATTTTAAACGTCCTCTATCAAGGATCAGTCTCATCGCTCGTCTGCTCATATGAATATGATGTCCGAAATCACAAGAAGATTAAAAGAATTGTAAATCTATATCACATTTCAACGAAACCCAAAAATGAAAAGAGCAAACGACTTAAGAAAATGAAATTTTACTTGAAATCGTGATATTAAAATTGTATATGAGTATTAAAAATTTTGTTTCAACATAGACGATAGAAAAGGGTTTAAAATGCGTATTTTTTCTCTTTACAATATGCGCGAGAAAT
>JAPMOR010039662.1:164591-189609 GCA_026543865.1 Argiope aurantia | reverse complement strand
TCAATATTTATTTTTATTTTCTCTTTTATTGCCGTTTTTCATAGTTTTTTTAAAATGCTACTGACTTAAAAAAATTATGAAATTCTGATATAAATTTTCTTACCATAATTAATAAACATATATAGGCAAATTTTCTTTATATGCCATTTGTAATAGCTGCAGTTAATAAATTCAATCATTATCTAGTCATTTTATCACATGAAAAACCCAAAGGAATGAATGTTTTGAAACTTTCTCGCGTATTCTTTATCCACTCCCCAAACCCTTCTCATGAAAGGTGTTTACTTCATAGTACAACAGCCATAAATAGTTTATCCGACCAGCATCGAAGGCACACGGAAAAAAATCTGAATTTAATAGCATTAGCAGAAACTAAGGTGCGGTCCTAAAGGTCATCACCGGCCATGTTGCAATCCCTCCCATAGGAGGCACGTCTCTTGATTGGAAAGGGGTAGATGATCCTATAGCAATTTTGTATCCAAAAGGGCGACTAAAACCAACCACCATTCCTGAAGCTTCTCATCCCAGTTTATATACTTCCATCACATTTTAGATGAAGTGCATCTGTCGGGCTTTCGAATGCAAGTTAACGCGATTACAAAATATAAAGAGCTACACAGACAAATTTTAGTGTACAGATTTAATATAAAAATATAGATATGTAACAAATTTAGAAAAACAACAAAATTTGTAGCAAAATTGGATAGTAATAAATAAGTAATTATAGATACGTAACAAAATTAGAAATTTATCCATCAGTGGGTGACTTTCCGTCCGTCTGTGCGTGTACAAGTATGTTAACAGAATTATTCAAAACCCAATGACTTAAATATATCGAATTTGATATATGATTTTACGACAGTTTCGTTGTAGATTTTGGTTTTAATAGGTTGTAAAAAAAAAAAAAAAAAAAAAAAAACACTTTTAAAACACAAATTCGGTTTTCGGCTTTATTAATAGCATACTAAGGATTAATCGCCAAAAAAAAATCGCCAAGGAACACGCGTTAGATTCAGTAAAAATGCTAAATTCACGGAAAGGATTTAAAGTTCGCAACTATTGTTCGCCAATATCATGTTCGGTTTTACCCAAGGTTCGCACTTTTATACAGGTATGAATCCATCTTTCTCACATACTCTCTAATTAGAGAGTGTGCCAGAAATTTATGTTGTATCCACTCCCGTTCTTTGTTTGTTGTGTGTGTGTATTGTTCGTTTCATTATCCCCCGAGATTACCACTTTTCAACGATTCTACCTCCCTAAGGGATGAGATGCGGAAGGATGAGCCTATTTCGGGAGTTCTTTTTCATTCTTTGACCTTGATTTCTAGCCCATTAGATAATTTTTCGTTTCTGTTTATTTCGATGTGTATGCGAGTGTCGTGTCATTTCTGATCGTATCATTTTAATGGAACTCAAAATTGCGCATTGATTGATTACATGGCTAATTTAAATGGCAAAAAAAAAACTTTCAGAGATGCCGCAAAAATATTTTACATAATATCATTAAATGTGATTAAAATTATCTACCTTTCTTAATTTCTAAATTTTATCAAAAAGATTCAATAACAAATAAAGTGTTTTAATTTTAAAAAAAATATTTTTTTGTAACAAAAAAGTAAATTATCAAATTTTAAGAAAAGAAATCGTCCATTTATTTACCATTATTTAATGCTTAAACTCCTCACAATAAATAAAAATTTCTCAAAAGCATTTTTTTTTGTTGTTTTTGTGAATTAATGTTATCAACAATATTGCAAGTTACCCACAGATTTTAAGTCTTTTAAATTCACATAATCGGAATCCACCTTATTATTAGATATAAACATCTCTTCCTTTTATCTTTCCTCTCACCCCTATTTCGACTGAATAAGCACATCCTGACGCACGCGCAAAAGCATGGATGTTTTTGGAATCCAAAAATGAAAAGTACGTTAGATTCATTAGTTTTTTTTCTTTCCTTTTCCTCAATGTAAACACTGTTCCCGCAGAAACAATATCGTAATTAATATGAAGATGGAATTACTTTCACATCAAGAGATTAAATGTTTAATCGTATGTGCATTTCCTCTTCGTATAATTGATATCTTGTGTTTTGTAAAGATCCGGCTCGTTATAATTCTCTTAATATGATTAGAAGACAAAATGCATTAAGTGGCACTTAATGCATTAAATGCACTTGGGGCTAAAATTAAAATGCATTAAGATTATTAGGATTTCCAGCTTGTTTAAATATTAACGAAAAACCTTTTAATAGTACTGTTAAGAATTCAGTTAACCACGTGATCTCCCTGGGCGGAACTAGCTGCCAATCATCTGTCACATGGTCACCCTGTTGTTGTTTAGTATATATTTTTTTCTAGCAGAAGCGAACTGGACTCCTGTACTAGGGGGAGTGTTATCTCGGCTCTCCCGAGGGAGTTTTATGTGTAGTTCTCTAGACCTTCTACACTATGGCGTTTTCATGTGCCTTTTGTTGTTGATGTTACCAATAAACCCCAGAAAAGACAACATGTGTCTTCAAGTCATTTCACCCAGACCACAATCTTCACTAAATTAAAGAATTATTGTGCAATCAAGAAACGCAATGATAATTTATTATTTTACAAGTACTGTGGTGAATAGCATATAAGCCAGTTAACAACTCTTCTACCCGGACGATCGTTTTGGTAAAATGGTTTAGTTACTGGACTGTTAACCAAAAGGTCCCAGGTTCTATCCTCGCGCATCCCATATCGCCTCAGTACTTTTCGCATTCTCTTTAAAGGTGAAGATTTCAACCTTTAATTACTTAAAACAAATAAAAAAGTTTTTACTAATAATAGAGTATCTTGCCATTCTACAGACTAAAGTTTTTGACCTAAAGCTACCAAAAGTAACATTTGGACGATAAAAATATGCACCTCAGAAAAAAAATTTTTAAGTAGAATTTTTATCAATTAAAAATTAAGAGAAATGTCGATATTTTTCTGCGGTAACTTTCGAAAATATTACACTATAAAATAATTTTTTTACTATATTAGAAATGAACAATTTCATTTTCAATGATACCGATCTTTTTGCCATATAATTTTTTTTTTAATTTTAAGAATATTTTTAACAGGTTTTGCAATAATAAATTTTATTATTTATAGGAAATTGCTAATACGTAGACCATTTTGAAATTTTTCAGATAAACATAGATTTTTAAAGTCATACTTACGAAATTTTGGGAGTGTTTTAAACGATCGAGCATCAATGCACTTTTATAGGCGAATTTTTCAAAGATTAAATGTCTCAAGCCATTCATTTTTCCTTTTGGAACTGAACCATTTAAAAAATTTATTTATAGCCTTATTAATCTGATCTTCGGAATCGAAATACGTCCACGGAAGTTCTTTTTCACATATATCCAAAAGTCACACATCGAGTGAATAAAGTGAATGTTCTGTCACTTTGGTATGTTTTTGTTCTAAAAACTCAACTGTCAATCTTGCTGAAGGAGAAGTTGCATCGTCATGGTAGAGAAAGAGTCACCAACATTCACTTCTTGAAGGTACCTAGTGGTGCACTAGCCATCGTAACTGTCTTCTGTCCTCTCAGCTCGGCGGCTTTGAGCAGTCCTGCACTTCTGAAGAAAACGGCACGCATTCATTTCACCATTGTGGGTATGGGATCAAAGTCAAAGAACCATACTTTACTCTCTTGATGTGTTGGAACATCGAAAAATAGCGTGCACGATTTTAGAAATAATGTGGTGGTGGCCACCCTCTTGAAATAATTTAAAGATTTCTTTACTGATTCTGACTCGCTCTTCTTTTTGGTGCTCGGTTAAATTATGAGGAACCAAATACAAACTATTTTCTTCATGAACAATTTTATGCATAACGGACTCATTGTTAAGTTTCTTCTGCACATTTAGTAAATGCAACAATCATCCTCGATTGATTTTTTCCGTACGGCAGACATGTTATCCGGGATGACTGCTGACAACAGCCTTCCTGCGTGTTTTTCATCCTGAATTGAGTTGCGACCGCTGTGAAATTCTGTAAACCATCTAAATACAGTAACACGAGAAGGACCATTTCTAAATGCTAATTGTAGACGTTAAACTCATTCTTCTTGATTTAACCACATCTTAAGATCATAGAAAATCATAGCTCATTTAACATTAACATTTTTACTTCTGCCAAAAATTTAAAAAATCGTCTGCTAAGCTAAATTAGTTTATATTTTCAAATATAAGTGGTTTTTTTATTTTTTTTATTACTCATTGTCATATCTCAAAAATTTCAGAGTGATAAAAATGTGATGATTCGGCTTATTTTCTATTTTGAATGTGTTGCATTAATGACACACATTTTTAATAAAATTTTTGAATATTGCGGTAATTAGAGCTGAAGTTTAACTTCACATGTAGGCAATAATGAAAATTTTTTAATGTTCGAAAATTTTTATATTTTATTGTATCGCTCTTTTTGCTTGACGTTTTGTTGACTCTGAATTTTTTGTATTAAATCAAGTAAATTATTATTGGATTCTCTATTGTTGTATTAGGTAAATGATTAAAATGTATTCTGTAGAATATACATACTTGAGATATGAATGATTTTTCTTATATTTTTTAAAAAATGGGTTCTATTTCTCTAATATTGGATTGCATTATTATTGGATTAATTAGAGTTTAACCAGTTCTTGTTTCAAATTAAAGTACATTATCAAAATTAATAAATAAAAAACGAAAAAAATGTTTAATTATTGATTAAAATCGTAGTTAAATTTTTTTTTAAAGTTGCTCCGATCTGCACATTATCAGCTCCAAGGTATATATGGCCCAAAACTAGTATCTGTAGGTCAGACGGTCTGGCCTGCAGAACAAAATACACAAACATACACACACTCACATTCATCTCTATTATAAGCAAAGATAAAAAAAATAATGAATTATTAAAAAAATGAAAATAACTGAAGCAGTTTCTGAGGATAATTTAGGTATCTTTCTTTTCATTTCTTTTGAAACACTTTCGATTTAAGTACAGAGTTTTTTCTCCCGAAATGTCAATTATTATTGCTTAACGCAAAATTCTAGTTATATCTTTAATTATTTTCAAATATTTTATGAACCTATTTTAAATTATTTAAAATGCAGATATTCATCTTTATTGTTCGTATAGATTCATTTATAAATTTTATCTGAGATGACAGCTCATTCAGAAGATGCACAGCACAATGGACGAAACGCTGCAAGGCTCTTAAAATTGTACTGGTTGCGTGAACTATCAACATTTTCAGCTAAAAACATACTTTGCCGAGGAAGCTATTAATAGTCAATTATATACAAATATTTAATTGAAATGTTAGAAAGCAATAACTCCGGCGCACCAACAGGTTGCCAAGGGCATCTAATAAGAACAAAAGACTTGAAACTAAAAAAAAATAATAAACACTTTTAAAAAACACTTTTATCAGTGCATTAATAAAGAGAAAGTTTTTAAATCTAAAATTTAAAATAAAAATCGTTGAAATATGAAGCACAAAAAAAAAAGGGAGAAAAAAATAGACATAAAATAATAATAAATGTTACATAAAACAACAACAAAAAAAAATCTTAAATATTCATTACATATAAATTAGAAATATGGGTATAATTCTAGTTTTCTTAAATTACTTTTCTCTGCGCATCACGCTTTTGAAATTTTTTTTGTTTACATAGCAACTTAAAAAAAAATATTTTTAATTTTTTAATATACTAATAAAAACGGTTTTTTTTACAAATTTTAATATTTATTTATTTTAATGAAACAATATTAAATTTGCGTAAATCAATTTCAACAGCAGTTTCACTAACTTGTATTTTAAACAAGAACTACTCTCCTTTGGCGAGCATAGACGATTAGCTGCGTTATTTACTTTTTTTTATCACTTTTTATCATCTTTTTTACCTATTTTCTGTTTGTTTATTGATAAATGGACTTTTCGAATAGAATCAAGTTCCATGACATCATAAAAGCTATTAAAAATGTAATTGTCCCAATTATCCATCTTTTAAATTTCACGGCATTGTAATTTCGTACTCTTATTTCTCATGTGAACTACAGAGATATTAAATAAAATTCTTTTTCAAAGAAAATTAGGAAACTAAACGTTTGACAGGAATAGAGAAAACGTTTTGAGTTTTATTTCAGCAATGAAATCTATTGCCGAAAATTATATAAAAATATTTTTCTAAATTGCAAAATTAAGGAAAAATCTGTACGCCAAATAAATTGGCATTATTAAAACGATTTTTTTTATGTTTCAAAATTCAATTTGTGCGGTATTTTTGGAAGTCATTGTAAAAAGACGTGAAATTTTACTTAATCTTTAATTAATGAAAATTCTTTTTCAAATTTCAAAAAATGTCGAGGTTTATATTTCCACTTTCCAAAGTTTGGTGGTATCAAATTTGATGCAAGCATGACACTGAGGGTATTGCATCATATTTTGTGCAGAGAAGCAGCAACCGCACACACCCACATCTTTATTATTAGGAGAAGTAATTGGGAAAATCAAAGAGCCATTCTGCGAGCTGCGCGATATCGCCACTTTTTACTTTAGTATGAAATTAAGACCACCAATAGACATATGAAATTCATATTAAATCTATGACGTCCTTCACTCAACCATCGTTTATTTCCTAGAGATATTTGAGATATTGCTTCAGTGTACATTCTCTGCTTCGAGAAACTGTGACAAAGTTCGCCAGCCACAAACACTAAATAAAATATCTAATGCAGTAGTTTTGCCAATTTTTATTTCCTGTCACAGCTGATAATCCCTATATATGTCATCAAGGGTCGTCTGTTCCCTCTTCCATTTATGGAAGATATCCCAAATTACATAGAGGCTCCAACTCCACCAACTGTCAAATAATTATGTTACTTTGTAAACATAGATAACTAATCAGAATGTCCTTGTCATTATCTAGTCCTAATTTAAAACGTTGCTTTCTTTTGTTTTAATAAGATGTATTTCATAAAAATTCCTCGACATAAATCGTAATGATGTTAATGTCATTAATACGTAATGATGTTAATACATTAATATGTTAATGTCATTAATTGGTACTAGTCTCAGAAGAGGACTAGTACCAATTAAATTAATTCAATCATGCCAATCATCTTTGATGAATTATAGCTTATCGCAACAACAAAAGTATAATAAAGTGTACAGTTGCAATACTGTCAATAAAAGTCGCACGATAATGATAAAGCATGCTATTTGGCTAACTATACTTCGAAATGGTGATATTGTCAACGTAACAACGGAAATTGGCTATATTTTTTCAGTTATTGGGACTAAAGCTGCATCAAAGTTTTATTTTACAATATTTCGCAAAATGGAGCTGAAGAAAATAGATGACCAATGATAATTTATTGAAAGATGCTAAGCATTCATATGAAACAAGAATTTTCGAAATCGGTACAATGGTTGTGCTTAAGAACTCTGTCAATATTTTCTCAATAGAGAATGAACAATGAAGTAATGCTTTCCCGTTTTTTCCTTCTTTTTTTTTTTCTTTTCCGAAAACGGAGAATGGGTGGAAGGACTAAGGGCCAAGAGCTAAGGTCCAAGAGCTTTCTAATCAAATAAAACTTCTTGAAATTAATTCAGTAGTTGGGTTTGGGTCGCAGGATTTCTCTAAAAAAATGTGCAATATAGTTTTGTTTCTTCAACTTCTCTTGAAAGTGCTGAATTGCAGACGACAAGCGATCCTTGATGTCATATCATGAGCTTTCATATGAAATAAAACTTTTCGAAATCGGTCCAGTAGTTGTGACTGGCGATTTCTGACGCGGGGTTTCTGCATAGAGAGAGTAGAATGAAATATTGTTTCTTTGAATTCTTCGGAAAACGGTGAATGACAGAAGACAGGCGGTCTTTGATAACATATCTAGATCTCATAAGTTCATGTGAAATGAAACTGAAATCAGACCAGTGGTTATGGCTTGTTGACTTTCTTACTCTGTTAAGTACATAGATTATTAATTCAGCAAATGAAATAGTACATTTGCAGTTACAGTTAAATATATATCGCATTTTATCATTTACTAGCCGCCGTTGGCGACCAGCCGGTTCGCCAGTATTACCTCTCGCTACAATTTTCAATTAAATATTTTAAGTAACTGGTCTCTGAATAGATTCTCAAACAAAACATTTTTAATCTTCAAATTTTGATAGTCAAACCAAACTTATACTGTTGTTTAGATCGTTTATTTCAATTTACTATATATATTTTGCTAATTTGTTGTCATTTCCGATAAAACTTCAACTTTAATTTAAAGTGGAAATGATAAAATTGCAATTAATATAAACATATTTTTTAATAAAACCAAATGTTTTATTTTATTTATCATCTTTATTGTTATTTATTTATTATTATTATTATTGAATATGAGTATTGCAAACAGAATTGCTCCGTATTTAAGTCTTATGTGAACTAAAAAATATTTTTCATAATTTATGTAATATCACAAACAATAATTCAACGAAAATTTCTCAGATTCAGCATAAAATTCAGTTTTTAGTCTTGCTTTCAAAAGGATTGAAATGAAATCAATAATAATATTTTGTTCCGGCCTATAAATATATTTTAAAAATTATGAAAACTAAATTTAATGCAGTAAGGTATCATATTCTGAGAAATATTCTGGACACACCACATTTTAAATAAATGAATGAATGTTTCTATTTTCCACGATCAACTAACACTTATTTATGAATTTTTGAATGTTAATAATTTAGAAAAACTCAACATTTTCATTATTTTAGGTGAATTAATCTTGAGAAACCTGCCCGCTGATTGGCGTATTTTCTTTGAAACGATCGATGGAAAATCTAAAATTGTCCTTTTTTTATTGAATAGTGATATTTAAATTTTCATTAATCAGTCAGTTTCAGTGATTGATTTAGTTGATTGGAAATTAACTCCTTTGATTTAAAATATTAGTGTTTCAAGAACATTTTGTTAATTGTGATTTCCAAAGCAGAAGCTTTATGTAAAATCAAAAATTCGTTATTTATTAGAGCATTTATTGAATCAAGTTACATAAAATATAATCATTTTCCATTTAGACCATTTTAGCAGATCTGTGTCTTACCCCCAGGTGCACATTCCCGGCCTCCAAGGTATACACGTGCCAAATTTAGTAGCTGTAAGTTGAACGGTCTGGCCTGTAGAGCGCCAACACACACACTAATTGAGCTTTATTATAAGTATAGATTTATTTTGAGATTCTTATGAAACGATATTATAGAATAATTTAATTTTTTTTAGTATTTTAAAATCTTGTGTTGAATAAAAATTTTGTTGAAATTTTACATAGTTCGATGCAAGACAGTTATTAAATTTTTTGGTTACATTTCATAGCAAGAAATTACAATTAAAATTTTTTATCTGAAAGCAGTAAACGACATTTTTTGTTAGATTTTTATTCATGTTTCCAGAGAGTTCCGTCATTTTTTCTTTCGAAGATAGAATGCCAGATTAATTTTTTAATTCATACACAATACAACAAACTATTGGTCAAGGAATTACATTCAGTGTTGATAATTGATTTGTTATTGATTACAAGAAATTCAAATGTATCTTACATAAAGTATTCTTTTCATGAGATTATTCTATTCAAATACTTATAGAATGCATCTAAATGTTCTGTTATTTTTGGTTTTAGGAAAATATATATTATTAATATTTATACTACTTGAAGAATCATTTTATTTTTGATAGCCGAGTCTTCTAGGTAGCATTATGCTATGTATCATTACTTGTAGAAATTCCAGAAATCAAAAATAATAAAATGCATTTTCCTATAACACTGAAGAAATAATGAGTTTTTTTTCAAAGTGATTAACAATTATATAAATATTAAAATAATTTCTCTGCTACTCCGAGGACAACAGTAAACCAATGGGAGTGGTGTCCCCAAGACTTTATGGCATACTCCCTAATAAATGTCCCAGAGAACATCTTGCAGAGAGGCGCATATAGTTACAAAATATTAATTTTTGGCATGAATTTAGCATTTTTACAGACTCTATCACATGACTCTTTGAAATTTTGGCAAATGATTCTTGCTATGCTATTAATAAAATCCAAAAACCAAATTTGGGTTTTAGACGGGTTTTTCCTAACCGATTGAAACAAAAATTCGACACAATTGCAATTACAGTCTCAAAATCCTATACCATATCTGAAATATTTAAATCATTGCGTTTTTGAGTTATTGTGTTTACATGTTTCTGAAAGTACAGACCGACAGACAGTTAACCCGCAGTTGAATTTGGCTCAAATGTTAATGGCACTACATTACAGGTTTTAAGCCTTCGTAACGAATTTTTTAAAATTTTTTTCTCCGTTTTATAGATTTCGTGTCAACAAATATTCGAGCAGTCCGACAGATAGACTTCCTCCGAAATAGATTTCATTCAAAATTTGATAACAAACTGTAAATTTGGGTAAAAAGACCAAATCTCATTTGCCTTGCTCAAAGCGTTTTTGAGTTATTTTTGTCCCACACAGACAGGCAAATAGACATTTTCCTAGAATGTGTTTTTCGAAAAGGAAGGCCTAAAATTTAGGGATTCGTCAAAATCTCGAGTTTTGTTGATTATTATGCTTTCTGTATACTACGTATATGAGAAAGTAGAAAATGTGTGCGTGGACTTAGAGGTTCAGATTTTCCTATTTCCACTGAAAGTAATGAATTATAAGGCTTGCCTCAGAAAATCCATGCGATATTGGAAATGAAGGTAAAGAATCAATTTACAAAAACTGATATTGCATAAATTGCTCAATAAAATATAAATTTCAATTTCATTTGTAGAATACTTTTCAAAGTAGATGAAAGGCCAATTTAAAATTCTAAAAAAAAAAAAAAAAAAAAAAAAAACTGATTTTAGAATTTAAGTTTCAGCTATTTCTTTTATCGCTTCATATAATGAGTTTGCGTAATAGTATATTATCAAACTATAAAATTTGTTGTAACAAAACTTTACAAATCAGAACCGCGGGAAATATTTATTTAATGAAAATCTTTTGCGGCATTAGCTATCAGCATTAATAAAGCTTATTATCCTAAGTAACAAAACAAATTCTTTGATTTTTTTCTTATGTTTATAGTACGGTATTGT
The DNA here is from genome assembly GCA_026543865.1 of Argiope aurantia. NCBI lineage: Eukaryota > Metazoa > Arthropoda > Arachnida > Araneae > Araneidae > Argiope > Argiope aurantia. The sequence goes on along the minus strand of JAPMOR010039662.1, from coordinate 178,459 downwards.
ATATTACATATGGTTAATATTCTGTTACTATATTATTAGTATTAATATTGTGAAAATATGGAATTTGCTAATTCTAAAAGAATGGCTTAACAGCATAATCTCTGATTCGTATTTTACAGATATCTAATTTGAATTTCGATTTTTCTGATTATATATCATTAATGCAGAGCACATTGATTTGTATCTATGAAGTGCACGTAAGTGAAAGGAACCGCAAATTTAAGGAATGGTGCACTTTTTTTAGGTGTTATCCTTCCCATTATAATTCAAAACTTTCCTCTAATAATTTATAGAATTCCTCGTATGATTGTACAAAGATATATTTATATAACTAACAACTCTATGTAAAAAGCAAATTAAAATATAGCAAGTTTAATTAATGCAAATAACTTGTTAGTAAAATAAACGCACTTTTTCAGAAAAAATTCTTTTCACGTTTATTTTTAAATGATTGTCTAATAAAGTAAAATAGTATTAAATGATTTTTATTAGTTTAATTTATTATACCAAATATTCAATAATATTTTTGCCCATTTTGGTGAAATATTTGGACGCAAGTTTAAAATTGAAAATAAATTTTTTCAAGTTAATTTTTTACTTATTTTTTAGTATATTTTTGTATTATTATTCCCCAGTGTACTTTAATTATTCGCTTTTATTTCCAACCGTCTTTTGCGAACAGCTCATTTGTTGGGATGATTAGACGAGTTGAATATCAATTAAATTATTTATACATTGCTAAATGTTCGAATTTCCCTCAAGAAATATTTTTTCAAGTGCCAGATTGTGACAGACACTAAAGTAACGCATTAGTCAAATAGCCTTACACCTATTCTGTTATTTATGTACATGAATCATTCTAACTGTCAAGTTCCATGCTATCGCAGTGCTATTAAAACGCTATTGTCTGGTTCTTGAATCATCTAATTTTCGTGGTACTTTAAACTTCATATTTTTATTTACCATGCAAACTACACAGATATAAAAATGGATCATTCTTCCCTAGCTTTCAATAATGGAAAAAAATTAAGCGATTAAAGTAAAAATGCTTTTAACAATGAAAAAGAGATGAAAGCAATGAGAAACAGTTTAAATTTTACTGCATCATGAAATCTGTTGTTGAAAATTAAGAAATTTTTTTAATTGTCAAAATATAGGAAAAAAATTGCAGAGCTATTAAATTGACACCAATAAAAAAGCTAACATTTAAATTAGTGTAAAGATCCTTTTTATGCTGTTGTATTGTTGGAAATTATAACAAAATGAAAGTTAAAATCTCGCAAATTTTTTAATTAATTAAAATATTAAAAAGTAAGAAGAAAAAGAAAAGAAATTCCATCGAAGAGAAATTCCCACCTTTTAAAATTTATCAGTGTCAAATTTGGTGGTTCTAAATTTAATTTTAGATTTAATTTTGAGCACCAATACACACATACATTTTCCTTTATTAGTTGAGATTAGAAATGAAAATGTTATGAAATTCTGTTATATTGAATATAAGTAATTGTTTGTATTATGATCGGCATTACTATCTGAAGAAATATTCTAAGACATTAGAATCGAAATATTTTTTTCATATGTGGAATTTAAACTCAGATATTTAGAGGATAGAGATGAGCCACAAATATAACTGAAACATAATTTATCATCGGATTCAAGTTTAAAATTTGAGATTACAAATCATGTGAAGTTTATAAAACCTAATGTAAATGAGGTTTTTAAACCAAGTTTACTATCTACGTGAATCTCTAATCTGTGACGTCAATACCTACATCACGCAACATTTGGGTTCCGAGATTATCCTCAGCTGACTAACGAAAATGAAACGGAACCGAGGGTATACGCATTGATCCATCCGTCTCTTGAGAAAAGTAACTGTATATCTATGAACTCTTTAAAAATCGGAACATTTGTTACATTAAACCTCTAAAATTTTTTATATTGTACTTACTGTATATGTGCACACATTATTATACACTCCATAAAAATGAAAGTTTTCTTCAAGTTAGTGCTTTTGGCTGTTCTTAGTTTCTATGTAACTGGTAAGTGGTTGCTTTCTTAACTTGATAGATGGTTGAGTAATGATTTCGCAATAATGAACGTTGTTAACATATTTAATGTATTCCTTCATTTATAATGGAGAATTCAAATGTTTAACATTTATGGAAAAATTAGATTAATTCGTTAACATTTTTGCATAACTTTTTATAATAACGTTTTTACATTCAAAAATATTTATAAGTTAGCAGACTTTGAAAATTTTATTTTTATATATTTGCTTTGTTCATCTTCATAAAGATTGCAAGGGTTCAGTGCAATTAAATAATAAGAATATTTTTCAGCGTATAAAATTTTTATTAAGTATAATTGTGGAATTTGAAACAATAATGCTTCGTTCATTAAGTATTTATTTATAAGCTAATGTCAGTATGGTTTAATTTTTTAAAAAATGTGGATTAAGAATAAAGCATTATGAATTTATAGCAATTAAATACGTCCTTTGATGTTGAGTTTTGTCTTTGTTTGCAATTTTGCAAAAATTGTGTGTGCTTTGTCATTGTATACAGATACTAATGTTTATTTGATTTTATTGTAATATACCCTTAGAACTTGAATTGGATTTATATGAAGACATAAGTTAAAACGTTTCTATATTTTTTTCATTCTATTTTTTTTTCTATTTGAGCAAATTTTTATAGTGTTCGAGTTGATTATTTAATGTCTTATCTTACCTATTGTTTGAACAAAACTGGGAATTATTCTTAAATAATTTACTATACAATTACTTTTCTGAATTTTTTATGCAAAATATAAAATCTGGAAGAGAAAAGTCTTTCTTAATAAAATTTTTTGAATTTGCAGTATGCAAATGTGTTCTTTTTTGTATATATAATAATAGTCATACAAAAGCTGATTTATTTTATAATTTAGCTACTACAATTATTTTTCTTGAAATATTCAATGACTCGCTATGATGAAATATTAATTTGTATATAAAATGCAGGCTTTTTTAATGAATGTGAATTTAAAGAATTATTAGCAGTGCTTTGATTTGTTTAAATAAGAAGGTTAACTTGTTAAAACTGAGCAAGTGCCATAATACAATTGTTTATGACCTCTGTTTTATTATTATTGAAAGGAAGATATTTCACATATATATCAATTGATGTTTTTCAGAAGTGAATATTTAATTCTTAATAAGTTTTAGCCATAAATAAATAATTAATGAAATGTCTGTTTCTTGAATATTGCATTCTAAGTTATTGATTTTTTTAAAATATTTTTCCAGATTATTTTTTTATCTTAATAAGATTGTAATTATCAACATTCCTTGATTGATTCCAATGATTTTGTTTATTCAATATATTTCTGTCATCAACATTTCTTAAAATAAACTAAAAAGAGCTTTAAGCATTTGATTAAAATATCAATGGGTAATTTTTGACTTTTTTTTGTGATAGCAACCAATTTATATTAAAATATTATGCATATAATTTAAGATGAATAAAAATTAAAATATAGATGTTATACTAAATATGTAGTATTCTGTTTGTCTTGATCTTAAAATATATCGTTAACATATGCTATTGAAATCCCTTTTCTTTTTTAAGCATAAATTTTATTGCATTGAGGCAAATAAATATATTTGTCAAATAGAAAGTTTATTTTAATGTATAAACAAAATTGGAATAATTTATATTGTTAATGTTTAATAAAATTTAGTGATTAATTTTATTCCTGTCCTCATAATGAAATATTCTTTTAACCTATTATTTTCTTTCAAAAATTATTCTTCTGGCTGGTTTTTATTTTTAGTATTAAAGTTTAATAGCCTCTTCAACAATACCTTAAAGAATCACATTTCTAATTTCATACACCTTATCTCGCTTGAAGCCATGATAGTAGATGTACAATATGTAATTTACAATAAAACCATATATTTCTATTTTTCATTTCTGTGAATATATTCTGCGAGAGACAATATGGGTAGGGGATTATGGTATCATGTAAAACCTTTTTGAATGTTAATAGATAATAATATTAATATTTATTTAAAAAGTGTTAATTTCCACACTTTTCTTGAATTGTGAATATATCGATAAAGATTTTTGGAAATACTTTTATTGTGGTTGAAGAATTTTTGGTAGTGTATTTCTAACTTTTTAAATGGATATTTCTGGTTCAAATGTAATACTAGCGATGTTAAATGAATATTCATTATATACATTATACATTGTATGCATGACATTCTGGATTGTGCTTATGGTATCGTATAAATCTTTTGGAATTGTTTAATTCTTGCCAAAAATATAATTACAAATATAAACAATGAAATAGTTAACATGATAATAAATAAAAATTTTTTTAATTCAAGTGGATAAACAACTCTGTGAAATTATAAAATATTAATTTTCAATGAATTGATTTTCTAATGAAACTTAAACTATTATATGTTTAGTTATGTATTAATAAATGTCACAGTAGTTCTGGATTTCTGAAATATAATCATAATAACACTTTAGTATTTTAAACTGTCATTTCAAGTTGTCGTGAATTATTGAAAACACTTGTGAATATGGGAAAAGTTTTTTCAAAAAATCTTTAGATTGGGTTTTGAAATCATTTCGAACATTAAGAATATTGCTCATGTAATTAGAATGCCTTTTTTTTTCCCCTTCAGAAAGTGCTATAATTACTAATGAAGAAAATCAAGGAGAAGGAGTTATTTTAACACCAGGACAAACACTAGTTTTACAATGTAATAATACAGATGATACTTCTGCTAAAATACAATGGTTGGTACATTATTTCTTTGAAACATTCATCTTTTTTCTCATTAAGAATGCATCTATATCATTTTGTTATCTTCATTTTTAAAACTATCAATCGTGAAATTACATTAAAGCTCTCAACATTATGTGATTAAAATTTTTTAAGCGATTGGTTTTTCAGATTCTTAATATTTTGTATTGTTCACGATTACAACAGCTTTATTGATGTTCATAATGCATTTTTCTGTAATGAATTAAGTCAGTCTGTTTTGTAACAACTAAGAGTAATAATTTTTCTCCATTTTTCTAAATGACATTTTGACTTGAATTTTAGAGCTAAGCTTGAAATTGTTCATTTGGTATTTTTATATCTGAGAATTTGTTGGTATTAAAAATTATCACTCGTAATTTTCTCACTCTTATATACTCATTCAAAAGAAAAGTTTTTGATTATTACTATTTTTGTCACTTTAAAAATTAACATTTCAATTTTAAACCAGATAAATATTTTATAAATTCTGTAACAAACATTTTAAAAATTTCTTTATTGCAAACAGATCATAATGATTCCAAAATTAAAATTTTCAAATATATTTAATCATTTTTTACGTTAAATAGAGATGACTTGTATTTAATTCAAGAAACTGATGTCAAGGTATAGGCCGTAGTATATAATTTTGAATGTAATTGGGGACTTTAGATTATATGTTATTAAAGCTTAAAAGTCACTTTAACTATTATTATATACTATTGATAAAAGGTAGCATGAGCTTAGTTTTCTGCAGTTGCATTTTTTTCCCCAAATAACTCTGAGTTTTCTTTAAGGGTATTGTATATAGGCTGGCCATTATCTTAACTACATTTAAAAAGTAACTTTTCATACTGGAAATTGTATTTGAAATTTTTTAATTATTGTATTTTTTATTCTTATGAAAATTTTATTAATTGCAAAATAAATAACACTTTTACACTGTATAAAAGGAAATATGATTGAGTTATTTTCTATCCTTTTATTATATTAGCCTTTTTTATCGATAACTAAAATTTTACGGCAATTGAAGGTGTAAAATTACGAACATTACTTGAATTTAATTGCGATAAATGTATTTAACTGTTAATGTAGTATGAAAATAATCAAAAATCTTTTTAAGGTAATCAAGTTGAATATTTATTTAAAAAAATTTTGTTTAATTAAAAATGTATTTTTTTTATACATGTTTCAAATAACTTTGTTAATTTGTATCCTTTTTAGGTTAAAGAATGGTTTGTCATTAAATGTAACTGATGAACGAATTACAGATGAAGTATCTAATAATTCACTTATTATTAAAAATGCACTTGAAACTGATTGTGGAAACTATACTTGTAAGTCAGCTAATCAGGAAGCTATAATTCCAGTTAGAAGTAAGAACTTTTTCATGTATTAAACTGTTCTTTTCTTGTCTTAAAAATAATATTAATATTTAAAATGATGCTTTGGTTCCTTTTTCTAGGTATAGTGAAGATAGCTCCTGTAGATTCCTCGCGTAATGTTGTTCAAAATCAGAATATAGTATTATTGTGCAATGTTACTCAGGGAACTCCACTACCAACAATTCAGTGGCGTAAAGGTAAAATTGTTATTTTTTTTTTCTTTCATCTCATTTTTGAAAAAATGTTGCTGAATTTTTTTTATATGGTGGGTGGGGGGATTGGGTTGTTTGATCTGGAACTATTAAATTTAACATTAATATATTTTGGAACAAGGATGGCGAACCAATGGCACACGTTCCATCACAATATTTTGGGCACACCACTGATCAAAACGGTTTACATGTGATTTTATTTGATAAACTGAACTCTTCCCAATTTGATTGGCTGGAAATTGAATAATTTTAAATGTAACTGATTGATTTCCATTCTAGTTTAATATGGATTCAGGAATTTATTGAAACAAGGAAAAAGTTGGAATTGATTGAAACAGAAAGATTAACAAGCAAAATAAGTAAAAATGCCAGGAATAAAATTTTGTAAACACGAAATTCTATTCCAGACATATTTAACTGTTTGAAGAAGCTGGCTCGTGCTATTTTAACCATATTTTCATCTACCTATGGCTACAAGTCATTATTTTTAGAGATAAAATTAAAGACTTTCTTAGAAACCATTTGGCAGATGACTCCAATTGAACATGCATTCTGATAAAAGTAACATCTTGCAATCCCAATATAGGTTATTTGTCATCTAATCTGTAACTACAGAAGTCACACTAATGTTACTTTAATTTGAATTACGCATATAACTAAAACATCTACTATGCAGTGCAAAATGTATTTTTTCGTAGTAAATAAAGAGTTGTTTTTATTTCAGTTTTATTTTATTTTCAATAATCACAGTTCAAAATTTTTTGACGGCACGTCTATACCTCGTTAAACATTTCTTTAGAAAAAAGGGCACTTTGATCCATAAAGGTTCACCACCTCTGCTTTAGAATGTGGAAATGTGCTCCTAATTTATTTTTTTTAAAATTAAAAACGTGAAAAATTTATTTTTATAATGCCACCCAAAAATATAATTGCACAAAAATAATTTGTGTATCATCTTAAAATGCAAATTATTCTTTTTGTATAGCATTGACTTAATTGTAATTTTTTCCTGAAATGTGTTTTTTTAACTAGTGTTCCAATAGCTTGCTAATAGTTTTCATTGTTTCAATAAAATTCAAACTGTTTTTCTTTTCTCAAATATTCAACCATCTTATTTTTTCCCATTGTTGAAGAAAAATTCTTGTTATCTGCATATTTTAAATGCAGAAACTTCAGTACTAGGAAGGAAAACAAGCAATAATAAGATGGACTGCCTGTAAATTAAATTTTTAATGTTTCTGTGATTTCAAGAGATTAAATGGCTCGTATTCATAGAAACGGAATAGATATACAAGATATTATAAAATAATGAAACTTTTATTTCTTGCTTGATCTAATATTTAAAAATACTCTGCTTAGGGAACCATAAACATCAATTATGATTAAGAGATTTGATGAAATTAAGCTCGATTGATTTTTTTTCTGAGGAACCAGTGGGTTGCTATTATTGGCTTGTTAACCATAACAAAACTAGATCAACCATAACCTAAATTTATTATCTGTGGATATATTAAATTAAAAAAAAATATGTTCAAACATATGAATAAATAACAGAATTCTTCATAAGCTTGAAATCGGATGGGTATTTTTAATAAGATAAGATTTTTAATTGCAATTATTTAAATATATTTTCTTAAGTGGTTAAATATCAATTTTTTAAATTAAATTTTACTGATACTAATCTGAAGTAAAAGTATTGTAGATCACTTCTTGAAAGTAATTATAAGAATATTGAAATAGCTTGAAAATTAAGTCTTCTATGCGAGATTCATAGGCATGTGATTTTTCAGTGTTTCCATGATTTTCTGCTTTTTTTTTTCTCATTCCCCCTCAATTTTTCTGAAATTTGCAGTTTAGTTGTATAAAAAGGACTGTTTTAAAGATAAAATAGGCAAATCCATATAAAAACATGAATTTAGCAGAGGGGAACCAAACAGCAAAAATTCTTAGCAAAAAAAAAAAAAAAAAACTTTGCTTATGATAATAAATTAAAGAAAAAGCCAATATTAAAGCAAGCTGTAAAGAAAGTATCTGGCAAAGTTGCTAAATTGCAGAAAAATATTCATCTGAGAAAAATGATGTCCCAGAGGCCAAGAATTTTTTTCATGTCTGAATTTTGTAATAAAAATGAAATGATTCAATTTGAAATCAATTTAATCTTGTACTTCAGTGACTGATGTTCAAAAGCAAGCCATGGCATGTCAGTTGAGTCATTTAATTGAAGCAAAATCCTATCAACCTTTAAAGAAATGTTTACTGAAATATGCTTGATGAATATTTATAATAAAGTATTGACTTTTCCTTCACATTTGTTGCCCTATATATACTTAAATTTGTTCTAGACAATATGCTTCTTATGGTGTCTTTGGAAAAATCATATGCTATTGATGTTTTATAATTATTTTGAAATATAATAATATAGATGGATTGTGTAGTTTTAATAAATTTTTCTGTACATTGACAATTTTTCATATTTTATGCATGTTTTTTCTTCAGATATTCTTTTGTGTCTCATTTTTGGTTTTATTTTTTGCCATTTGTTCAATTACATCCCTATATTTTATAAATGATTTTTTCTTTCTGTAGATAAAGATAACCTGAACATGTCAGATCCCAGGATTACTGTCAAAACTGATCCTCGAGGAGTGGAAGGTACAGAAATCATAATAAGTGATGCTAGATTTGAAGATAGAGCCGAGTATACTTGTATTGTAACAAATGAGATCAGTTCAGCCAATGCTACAATTTTAGTGAGAGTTAAAGGTATTTAATTACTTGCAATGCTTTGTTTTTAATTTAATTTTTTTTATTAAATTATTTCCTTATTAAACATGCTGTGAACTCAAAATCAATCAGGGTTTTTTTGTGATCTTTTCTTTTCTCAAAATTTGGATCATGTGAAAAGTCAGATATAAGTTGATATTTCAAGAATCTTTCAAACTGTATTTTTCTTTCAGATAAGTATGCTGCTTTATGGCCCTTCTTGGGTATCTGTGCAGAAGTTGCTGTACTTTGCACGATTATTTTTATTTATGAAAAACGAAGGCAGAAGCCTGATTTTGATGAATCTGAAACTGAACATAATACTGAGAAGTAAGTCTGTTAATAAATTTTGTGGTGAATTTTGCATTATATTGTATTACTATGTTACCTTTACAGGCTTGCTTATACACTAGCAGCTTCATATATTGATTGTCATTTGACATTTATCATTTATTGATTCGTTTAATTTTTCAGCTTGTTAGTTAGAAGTTTTTGCTTTAAAATATATTTATTGTGAAACAAAGTTTTTACAAAAAAATATCTTTTTATTATTTTCATGTCTATAATAGAAGAAAAATTTACTTTTTCTTTTTTTAATATGTCAAATTTTTAATTATCTATCTTTTTGATACTGCATTTCTAAATTGAAAGACTATAAAAGGTTAATGGGCTGCCAAATTATTATGAACATTTATAAATTAATTTATTAATATTAAAATTTGTTAAAAAAGCTTTTTAATTCACCTGGACATTATTTTGCCCATTCTTTCACCCAGTTTACTTCATTTATTATTTTTTTAAATAATTGCAATTTAGTTATTTCTTTGGCAGTTTCGTTCTTTGTAATTTCAAATAAAGTTTCAATTGATTCCATAGCTGGAGACTTGCTGGCCATGGTTAAACAGGGTATTTTCTGTTAAAAATGCTGCAATATATGTGTGTGTGTGTGTGTATAAAGCTTTTAATTAATAATTTCTAAACTTTTATAATGTTACTTTTAAATTAATCATTAAAACAAATTTGTATTTTTTGTTTTAGTAAATTAGAATATTTTTCATTTTTTCTGCCTAAAAATAGTCTTATTTTTTGTTTTTTAACTTATCGAACATATATAAAACTAGCTGCCTCTGGTTGCCAGCCAGTTCATAAAGAATTATGGTTGCTGAAATATAACTTGATATTAATGGGCTTTATGAGCAAATTATTATTAAACTTTAAACTTGATAGCTATAAAACTCATACTATTAACACTAAAGCTACCACGAGCGGGTCATTTGACCCGCTTCCAATGGCAATTCCAATGTATCGGTGAAATGCCGGTAGGTTTAGTGTTAAAGAAGTCTTATACCATTCTGTTCATTTTAATATGAAATTCCCTAATTTTCCTTCTTTTCTTTTTAAATTTGAACTATAATATGAAATGAGAGTGAAATTTAATCAAACAATAGATAAACTTTTTTTTATTGAAACCAAACATTAAAAAAAAAAAAAAAAATGTGCACATAGAAAAGTGATTAGTTTAGCATTGAAGTCTTATTTAGATCATTTTATAATTTATACAATATCCAAAGGGATTATTCAATAAAAACTTTTCTGAATGCTCATAAAATTTAGTTTGCTGCTTTAATTTCAACAGGATTTAAATAGAATTAATAGTCATTTTCCCCCCTGTCATTTAATGTACTTTTGAAAAATTATGTGAAAATTGTATACAGCTCTTTGAACCATGAATGGTACACTTTTATAAAATAAAGATACTCAGGTTTCCATAAATGAATGAAACAGAATATTTCCTAAAACAGAGGGTTTGCATTAAAAATTTAAACTCTGGAATTTATCGGAATGTTTGATTCAACCTACGTTAAAATATAATTTTTTACTTCATTCATATTTTTCTTAGATTTATATGGTCATTACTAATGATTAAGAAATCCCCTGAACAATTATTTTGCTTAACTACATTTGAATAGATACTACATTTGAATTTTAGGTTTTTTAAATGGGAATAAATGATTTATAAAATTTTATAATTGAAAGGTTTAAAATTCAGCCTAAAAGTGACTTTTGAAAAATGAAGCTATCTTATTAATTACCTTTCTGTAGTATAAAAAAAAACTATCATTTCTTAAGAATTTTTAGAATTATCAGAGTTATGAAATGCACAATTATCGAATTATTTTTTAAATTCAAAATTGCAAGTATAATTAGTATTGCTTGTTAATAACTTATAATCATCCATTATAAGTCAGCATGTTTTTCAGAATGTGTAATGCTTTATTAACCAGAAACTTTTGCAGTGATATAGTAACTGCAAACAAATTTTAGCTATCATAAAAAGGAGGACAATCGTATTGTAAATAAAATTTATAATTAAGTCTTTTTATAAAATCTTGAATTTTCTTTCTCTTGCCATTTTTCAGATGATGTAAAATTAAAAGTATTTTGTAAATGGATTCTTCCATATTAGTTAAAAGTTCCAATGATCTAATTGCAAAATCTAGACTTCGCTTTTTTAGATCTTTAGATTAAAAGCTCAAAAAGTTCATTTGGCAAATTAATGCTATATTGTAAATTCAGGGCATATTAAATTTACTTTAATGATATGACTTGGTTTCTGGAATCTGGAAAATTGTCATAGATGGGGGGTTGTCCTTTCATCTAAAACCATATTAAAATAACATTAATGAAATTTCAAAATACTACATTAATAATTTCAACATTTTATCAAGTGTGTTAAACTTAATTATTTGATGTTATATAGATGCCATGTCAGTAGAGTGATATATAATAAGCATCAGTATATTTTATTTATATTGATAAATTTTTAAAATTTGTGTGTGCAGTTATCTTTTTATTCATTTTGTGTCATTTAATCTAACATTTGGTCAAACAATTTTATCTTTGTAGCAAAAGTGTCGCCGATCAAGATGAAAAGAACCGTGATGTTCGCCATCGCAAGTAGTTTAATTTCCATTGAATTTGTTTTGAACATATTGTTATATTTTTTTAGTCCTTTAAATTTTATTTTGTTCTTGCTTTCTTCTTATTGTAGCTATTTTTGTTTTGTATTTATATGCATATTTAGTTCTAATTTATTTAAAATTTTATTTCGTAAAACTGTAACATGATTGAAGAACCATTAAATATTTTGCTTGCATTAAAAAAAAAAATATTAAATTCTTCTGCGTCTTTAAAATTTTCAAGCCTTAAATAGGCATGAGTTTTTATGAAAGGCTGTAATTTTTCTTGGATGGTACTTACTGAAGACTTCTTGTGTGGAAACTAAGTCATAATATTCATTTTTAAGTATCAGTTCTTAATTATGGGGTTGCACTAAATGGAGTTATTTGTAAATATTGTACTTTATTATCATTTTTTATTGAGCTTATATTTTTGTGGCAAATGTTTTGCTCATTTGAAATTGCAATAAATGATTTTCGTTTTCTTATTCGACTAACTATGCTACATTTCTTAATTTCACAAAACTTCTGATCTCTCTTATCAAATCGATTTTATATATGAATATTAATAATTAAAAAAAGACTTTTTTAAAGCAAATTCTCCATGGACGCTTACAGATTCTAAAAGTAGTAGATTTTAAATTGGAAAATGATTGCAGATATATTATTCTTATATTCTCTGCTATATTGTGTGATTAAATCTCAAAATTGTTTGTAAATTTTATGAATGGTGTAAAAATTCATATTTCAAATGCAATAGATATATTGATGGCTTATATAAATATATATAAAATTGTTGTATCCTGCTTGGAAAGATATTGGAAATATATATATATATATTCCATACTTGTTCATGTTAAATAAAGTACTATCGTACAATTAAATATTTAAATTTGACTGCTTGAGTTTTTGAATGTATGCCTTTAAGTGTACCTTTTTTTAAATGACATTTTATTAATGTCTTTTATCTGTATATTATATCTTCATGTTAAAGATCTTTACATATTGTATCTGCATGGAGGTATTTATTCAGATCCAGAGTATTGTAAAAATTTGATCAATGGCTTTTACATCTATCATAAAAAAAAATTTAGAAATAATTAAAATGTTTCATTTAAAAACCTTTTTGTTCATTTTGAAATTATGTCAGTTTTTTTTTCTTTGAACTTTTCTGTTGGGTACCTCCACAAGAAATTATGCATCTGTATCTATAGAATTTTTTTTTCAATAGGATTTGCATTCGCGTTGAAAACAACAACCTTGGTTTATGATTATTCTGCTGTTTATTTTGTAATATTGTGTATCAAGTGTCAAATTTTGTCTAGGAATGTAACCATATCTGAAAGTTTTAATGTAAGAATAGAAGTATTGGAAAATCTTAGATTTGTAGTCAAATAAAGAAAGCAGTTTAGAATTTAGGTTATAGATGCATTGAAGGTGCTTATTCAGGTCAAGAGTTCAGATTTCACTTGAAAGTTTTATGAATGCATCATTAAGTGTAGTTTTATCTCTTTCTCACTTTTTTTTTCTCTTTTACTGCTTTTTAAAAATTTTCTTAAGGAACATATTTGAAAACAGAATGTAATATTACTCTCAGCCCTTTGGACTCTAATTATTTCTACATTAAATTGCCATTCTGTGGTGATTTTTTTAAAATGTATTGCGAGTTGCAGAGAAGGATTTCTGGAATTTTTCTTGCTGTTTATATTGATGGATGTTTTCAAATGTGAATCGTTAAAATTATTTCA
>JAPMOR010039662.1:127886-164581 GCA_026543865.1 Argiope aurantia | reverse complement strand
ATATTTCAGTCCTTTACCTAAATTTTCCCAGGTAGTTATGAGAATTTATTTGCATTTGCTGCAAGCTGAATATATATTTTACTTTCTTTTGTGATCTCAAGTATATCTTGAAAAAAAATGGATATCACAAAAGAAATTCCTTAATAAGAATTGAAATATAATTTGTAAAATTCTAGAATTCAAATTCCATTGAAAAATTATATATGTATTACTAAATCTAATAAATGCCTACAAATGCAATTGATGCGAATATAATCTAGTGTATGTAAAATGCAAGAATTTTTCACTGTGAAACAATTTAAAAATTACATACTTAAAATCCAATAGAAATTGCTTGAAGTTGATGGATAATAAAATTTTTTCTGTTTAAACTTAATTGAGCCAATTAACTTTGTTAAGGTTGTTCTCTAAAGAGAAATTGATTTAAAGTAATATTTTTGATTTCTCTGGAAAATGGCATGGAGGAGGTGGCTGTGATTTTTAATTTAGGGATTACGAGTTTTTACGTTAAATAAAGTTTTTGGAATTGGTCTTGTGGCTGGGGCTGGCAAGTTGTTGCGAGATTTACCTATAGAAAATGTGCACTGAAGTTTTGTCTTTCAGGTTTCTTCCAAACTTTTCAAAAATGGATGGCGGTAAAAGGCAGGCAACCCTAAAAGACCCTTAGAGGGGTACTTAGACATTACAAGCTTTTATATGAAATAAAAATGGACGGAATTGAACCAGTGTTTGGGGCTAGAGAACTGTTGATTTATTTTCCATATTTTAACTATATAAATTGTGGCGAACATTTTGCCGAAGCACATTAAGCCAAGAGAAAGGACTTATGTTGCGAATGCGTAGTAACGATAGGGTTCTCACATTAGTTCAATATGCCTGTGAAATCGATACATTTGGTGAATTTATTCGAACGTTTATTTTGGCATATTTCTCGAAAATGTAGGTGAAGACTCTTGATGATGCATCTAGGATCGGGAAATTTCATATGAAATAAAAAGTGGTGCAGTGGTTGAGACGTTTCTCAGGTAATTTTTCATAAAATGTACAATGAAGTTACGTTTTCAGAATTTATCTCGCAAATAGGATTGGAAAAGATAGTTGATTATTGATGTTTTATTTGCACGTTCTTAAATTTCATATGAAATAAAAATTATCGAAATTGGTGTAGTGGTTGTGGTCGAAAGACTGCTCCTTTGACTTTGTCAATTATTTTAAATATATAGATGAATAAGTCTATTGTTTTATTAAATTACTTAATTTAAAGTTTTAAAATTAAACAGTTAATTATTCCCAATACTATATTGTTTTCTTTTAACCGTTTTAAAAGCTTACATGGCCTAACACAAATATACGTTGCGGTGAATGTAATTAATCTGTATAATTACTGGTGATTATTTAAAACTTTGTTAATATGTTTACCGATTAGTTTTTAAAATCTCTATTTCGACGATTTGTTTAATTGATTATTCAAAAAATTTTTTAGAAAAAAAATTGCGATAAAAACGATTTTGAATAATTCTTTGATAGTTATAGATACATAAAGGAGAGTTAATCACTTTTACCATAACATATATTTCATTTCTGTGCGTTTTTCTTTAGCAATGAAAGCATGTAATACAATTTAATACTAAACATGTAGTCTTCCCTAAACTGGGAAATTGTGACATAGCCATAAATTAAGAATTTTCAACTGTCAAAAGATGTTTTAGGCTCATTTCAATATATATATATATATATATTTGATAATTCAGAGTTAGGACGTTACTACGTTTATATGATTATATTCCTTTTTCGATTATATCTATTGGTACAGTTTTAGAGAGTGTCATTTTAGTCTCGATAGTTCTAAGTTTTCGAATATCATTATTTGATTGGCTAACTTCCAATGATTGCATAGACAGGCCATTCAGCTCAAAAAAAGGGGATTGGTAACGGCCAGGGGAAGGGCCGAAATTTTCATTTTCAAATAACCTCTTTACCATTGAATTTTTTACGCAGAGAAGAACATCCAGATATCGAAAAACGTATTTTTGGAAAGTGTCCGTCTGTGACAAAGCTAACTCAAAAACACTTTGATGAAGACGGGTGGAATTTGGTATACAATCTTTAAATTTTGATTAAAATCTGTTCAAAGGAAGTTCGGCTGTTCGTATATACGTTAATACTGTAATTACAAAACGAAGAGAGCAAGACGGATAAAATTAGCCACACATATTTAACACCTGTAGTTCAGATACCTGTCGGATTTTGAACCAAATCCAACTAAGAGTTGACTGTCTGTTGGTCTGTACTTTCAGAAATAAAGTAAAAGCGATCATTCAAAAACACAGCGACTTGAATATATCAAATTTGGTATGGGATTTTGTGAGTAGAAGTACAGTTTTTTTGTCAAATCTTTGTTTCAATCAGTTGAGAATTCGCGTCTAAAAGATAAATTGAATTTTCAGATAGCACTAATTGCGCGCTAGGGATTAATAGCCAAATAACTCCTCAAGGATGACACTGTAGATCCAGTAAATTCACTCCAACAGTCGATATTTCAATATTTAACTATTGTCGAAAATGCTATGTGAGGTGTTCTCTGGCATGACAAGTTTATTAGAGAGTATGCGAGAAAGTTTTGAGCAAACCACTCCCACTTTTTTTTTTTTTTTTTTTTTTTTTTTGTGTTTCATTGTGCAATAAAAGAAACCTGATATTTCTGTATTAATTGCGAACAATTGTTGCGAAGTATAGATCTTTGGCGGGAATCTATCTCGAATTTACAAAACCTCAATTTGGCATGAAACTACAACTGTAGTCAAAAGATTACATAGCACATTTCATTTATTTAAGCAATTGCATTTCTGAAATATTGTATGGATAGACCGACAAACAGTCAATCCTTTGACAAATTTGATAAGAAACTGTACTTCAGATGTTAAAACTGAAAATGAAATTTTATTTACCTATCTGAATGATCGCTCTTAGATAAATGCAAAAATATAGGCAACCCTTTGGCAAATTTGGTTCCAAATTTGATATACAATTTCTATGACAAATTTACGTACGGAATTTTATCATCTAGTTCTTTTCGTTTTGTATTATGATTTTAATTTGTTAATACCACATTTTATCTGTCTAGCTCAAAGAGTTTTTTTACAGTGTTCACAAACAAACAAATTGCAAGAATGGTTTTTTTTTTTGTTGAGTTGTGAAACTTGAAAATTTGGCACAACCTCGAGCTTGATTTTATCGAAGATTAAAATACTTTTTCTTTATATACTTCGTCAATACCTTAACTTACAAATTCTATCGAAATTTTATATAAAACTAAATGTTTCAGTGCGAGTTCAAGACATACATGGATAACCTGTTTCCATTTTTGCCTATGTCATCAACGAATGAATGGTGCGTGCCATGTTTCTTCAAAAATGTTATTGCAATGAAGTAAAAACAGTTGCGCTAATGAGGTGTGATTTATGCTTTTTTGGATGATTAAGACAATGGCATAGCGATAGTAAGTTAGTGTCGATGCATAATGTGAATTTTTGGAGCCCAGATATCGCCGATGAACATAGAAATTATGGTTTATGGTACGCACTAAGGTTACTTGAGAATATGGAAGAAGGGGCTCAAGGGAAGCGAATGCGTTGTGGATGTCCGATACGGTGAATGGCTCGTCCGATTTTTTTTGTGTTGAAGCCTTCTCAAAGAACTACATATTATGAAATAATAAACCAGCAGAAGTAATCTCTAATAAAGGTGTTATTCCAGAGAACAACTTAATTGTCATACAATAGTTATGGGATATTAATCTTTGGCGTGAATTTAGCATTATTACTGAATCTATCATGTGATTCTTAGCAAGTTTTTTTAGAGATTATTCCCTGGCATACGGTTAATATCACCCGAAAATCCAATGTATGTTTCTGATGCGTTTTTCCCAATCGATTGAAACAAAAATTTGACGTATAACTACAATTGTAGTCTATATAGATAAATTTGAAAAGGAAAACCTTTATTTAAATATAAAATTTGATGCAAATCGTTAGAGCTTTTTCCGAGATACACGAAATAAATAAATTTATATATATACAAAAATTGTTCGTTGAGAGTTATGAGATTCATATTCGTTTATATTATTTAAGCACTCATTTATTTCATCTGTTTATCTGTCATCTGTGTAACATATTTTATCTTTCTAAAAATAAAATCAACCATTTTTAAGTGATCTTTAAAAAATAATTTACAATTTTGAATTGATATGAATCATAATAACTTTTTTTTACATGTTTGTTTTCATCGCACAATTCACGATTGAGATGTATATATGTATATCGCATACGTAAATATTACGTTTTCATACACATTTTTGTATAATTTCCAAAACTTATCATGGGTGATAATCATACCATAACTTCATCGCCATTCCATAAATGCCCTAACGTTTCAGCTCCCTGGTGCCCTTTAAGATTGGCCGCCGGGATATCTGTTCACAACTTGCTACTTTTGCTACTCCCTAGCCCTTACGCCATTGGATTAACGGTTCATAAAGTCACTGATTTAAAGTATTTATTAAAATCTACATCTCCAAAGAAAATCTTTGGTATATTAACATTTACATGTATTCGGGATGTAAAATAACGTATTCATTTGTCCAAAATATGAAATGATACTGTATGATATCTGAAAATAACACAATGGCAAGTTTATCAGAGTTCTGAAGCGACAAAGAAGACATGTTATCTGGACACCATTCGACATTTTAAACAATAAACTCTGAAACAATAAAACTTGGAATATCCCTAGAGTATCAAGGAATTCAGAGACTATTTTTGGTAATTATTCTCTAGACGGAAGTCTTTCTAATATTGACTTCAAAGTTCTACTTATGCAATAAACCGCAAGTAAAATGAGCAATGAAAGCACAGATAACTGGAGAAAATCTCGGAAGCTGAAATTCACCGTCTCACTTAAATTGAAATCTTCGTTTGATGTTTGGTTCAAGTAAGTCATGTTATAATTTCTATTCATTGTTTGATTCCAATAAGTTATATCATCATTTTCGTCTACCACTTGGCTCGAGTCGTTTAAGTTGGAATTTTCAAAATCATTCATGATTTCAATGTATAATTTCTGAAAGTTTATTAATGATTTGGTTAAATCTTTTGTTAATGCATCTGAGAGGTTATTAAAACATGTCATTTAGCTATATTTATCAACGATATTTTTTTTACGTCGGTCAATCTTATCAAGTTTTTCTTATATTGCTTCAGAATGTTGCTGAGATGGTCCATTTTATCGTTACATTTGAATCAAAAAATTATATGTAGCTGATCCACACTCATGCTCTGTACTTCAGATACACTACGGCCATTTAGCATATTAATTGCTGTACTAAAAAACGAACAGTTTCGGTGTCGTACCTTGAAAGAAGTAAAGAGACTTGTGAGTTACATGTGTTTTACGAGTCTCAAAAAGAAGAATTAAATATAGCATTTAATACGTTAATTATGGAGATTTTACAATTGAAGAAAAGATTTAAATTCACAGACGAAGTTTATCTATTAAATCCGTATTGATCTATGTATGTAATAATGTTTGTCACGTGATGGTGAACTGATTTCATGGGCATTGCTGTATGTTTTAAGTTTGTTTAGGTAACTCGTGTAAACTTGCTTTAGTATCTTAAACATATTGAAATTTGCTATTCAGCAATCCTTTTTGTCAGAGCTTTTGAGTTATTAATCACTTTTCTTCCAACATACTACATTTAGCACAAAATTATTCCTAGCAATGTACCTTGATAATCAAAAGTAGACTTCATCGTTTGTGATTTCACGGTCTTGTTAATATGAAGAATCACCAAGCAATTTCTCACAGCATATCCTGATACTTAAAAGTAGTTTTTTCTCCACAGAAGTCGCATTTCTTTTTTGTCAATATGGAGCATCATAAAAATATTAGCAATAAATAGAGTTAAAAAAGTAATCAGCAAGTATTCTTCATCAACGAAATGAGCTGAAAATAATGTATTGCCGTTATTTCGATGTCTGTGTTTGATCTTTTACATTAACTTTCACTCATTGCTTTTTTATAATTTGATATCGCTAACAGGTAAACACTTTTTATCTTCTATATTACGTGAAAGTAAAACTCGTCGTCTTTTTTAAATTTTGCCGAAAACCTATTTTCTTGTTATTGTAGTTTATATTTCCAAACTCGATTCACTGACGATACACCTTTACGTGGATAAGATGTCTCTAGAAATCTACCGACATAGTTAAGACGGTATCATGCTGGAAGTTGCAAAGTGAAGTGCTGGTTCACATGTCGCACTCATCATCATGATTTAAAATTCCAAGATCCATCCTAGACTTGATCTTACGTAATATCAAAATGGGATGTTGGTTCAGAAAATTGAATTGATTGATAGACTAACATTTATCCATGACTGAATTGAGAAAAATGACATTTTTGCAACATTAGTGTTGAATCATGAATAAATGGTATTATTTTACATTGCAAATGAGATGATCATAAGCAATTCTATATTGGTTTCTGAAATCAGTCCTTTTCAGCAACAGGATTATACTAATTTTTTTTCTTTTTCTGTGCTTGCAAATACCGAGTTGGTACTTTTCTGTCGCAAATGAAGATATCTCATGTTCGCCTGAAAATATAATGGTAGTAATGAGTAAATACTGTAGAGAAATATTGAAATAATTCATATTTTTTCCATTTCGGGGCATTTCATTTTACAAAATATGTAACGGATTATCAAACTGCATATTCATTTTTCTTTCTTTTTTTACACTTTTATTTAATTGCATCAGGTTTGCATTGATGCAAATTTGTAGTCGATGTTTCATTTACTTTCTGTATTCTCTAAAGTTAATACAGAAAATAATATTTATTCGAATTATTTTAATTAATGGTTACTCTATTAGTTAGGATCGCAGAACCGGAGGGTTTCAGGTTTGAGACTAAATTCCACCGAAGAACCGTTGTGTAAGCGGGTCTGATGCACGCTAAATCCGTCAGGGCGAAATGTCCCCCCACTGGTGTGGTGTGCTGTGGAAGTTTAGAGAGGGGGTGCCAACTCAGGTGTTGTCCTAGTCATCTGACCACGATTCAAAATTACGAGTTCCGTCCCAAAATAGCCCTGGCTTTTCTTTAAAAGGGGGCGTTAATGCAACTAAACTAAATAAAAACCTCTATCAATTAAATTAAATTGTCATTCTATTCTAGTGGTGCCATCTGGCAGTGAAGTTAAGAAACATTGAATTTAAGACTAAGCAATTTTTATAAGAATAGATTATGAAATATATTTGACACGAGAGTAATTAAAATGCAAAAAATAATTAAAATATGAAATTATTTTTAGTGCGTAAATATTTTGAAATTATATAGGGATATATGTGAATGGATATGGCACATATGTACATGTATATTATGACATTAGAAGTAACGTTACAACACAGCTAACACTAAAATAACAAAATAAATTAGCCAACAGCTTTCCAAAAAGGGATAAAAACAACCGAAACAGATTCCTGATAATTTTAGAATTGTGCGGATAATAGGAAGTGTAACTTCTACTCATGAAGTGTTGATTTTTGTTGAAGTTATTAATCATAAATAGTTTCCAATCACCGTGTAGACAGTAACCGCCCCAGAGATGTAGCGAAGGTAAATGCGTTCGGATTATAAGAGACAGCCCCCCCCCTCCCCCATTTATGATGTGTCTCGCTAGGGTAAACTGTTATAAGAACATGGTACGACTCTTCCATTATATTTGGAAACCTTTAAAAGTGAAAAAACAATAGTTTAGCTTAAGCTATTGTAACTTAATTTCCCGCATTTATGCCTCTTGTCCAGATCCATCACTATGTCCTATTATCACACTATACGCTACCCCCTATTATCAGTTGCATCGCCCCATTAACGATTTTTTTAGATGTGGGAATATTAGATTAAGCAACTCTACGCTCCACAAATTACTTGAAAAAAAAAGAGAAAGCACTTCCTTATTTTTTTCCTCAATAATCTCCTTTTAAGGGAATATGTGAGATTACTTATAGAGCATAATTTAAAATGTAAGATATTTGAATGAAATAAATCTTTCTCATCCACAGAAAATCGTTTGCAAGAAATCATTTTTGAAGTTTCCAAATATCATTTATATTTTGCTAGAAACTACTAGAATTGTTTATATATTTTATTAGAAATAAGTAATTATATATAGAAATACGGTTCTGTTAGATTAAATGCTCTTTTGGTCAAAAAGAATGAAAGAAATATTAACCGATTCCTGTTTGTAAATTTCAGTGAAATAAGTATATATAAAATTTTTTTGCTAACTTTAAAAAAGAATTACAAGAATTCTTTTTTTTTTTTAAGATAAATTTTTTACAAGATATAACATTTGAAGATAATTAATTAGCATAGAGTGAGCCATCAACATCCATTGACATAAATGCATTTATTACATATTTTTATAACATTGCTTAAATGGAACATGAATACAATTCACGATTTTTTTACTATAATGTTTTAAAAATTTTATAAGATTGAAAATAGTAAAATAAAAATTATATGAATCTTTTATAGTTATTTATTAAAGACGCATGATTATTATTGGTGAAAAGATAACATAAAAAAACAACAAATAAACTATTTCTAATTAAAAGACGATTGAAACTAATATAGATAATTAATCAAAGTGGTAACATTTATTTTTGAAATTTTCTATATATTTCTTTCAATTGCAAAGCTAACAACATCGATAATTAACAATTAAAGCAATAAATTTAATACATTTATTAATTCATTATATAAATATATAAACATAGAACAAAGTTACATATTGATAACAAATACTATTACACACACACACACACACACATATATACATATACATATAAACATGCTCGTAAATTGAATTCGCAATTCAGTAGTATTAACAGTAGTTTTAAGAATACTGTTTCAATTCAAGCTTCAAAGTAAATAAGATATAAATAATAAACATCATTTAGTTGAATTCAACAATAGCGAAAAAAGAAACCCCAGGTATAAATTAACAGCACGATTGCGGGAAATAATGCAAGAGATTAATTATACTTCATAACATTTTTGAAGCTAAAATGGACAAGAACTCTGGTCTACATATCTTAAGTATGAACCATGTGTTATTGCAGATAATTATTGAAATAACAATAAACTGGCAAGGTGAAAAAGGCATACCATCTTGGCATTACTATGACACATTTAGAATTTTTAATTATAATTTTTTGTGAGCAAGATTTTTACTTTTAAAATTTAAACATAATTGTGCAATTATGCAAGGAAAACACCCCAAACGATTTTTTTTTTCTTATTCTCCAAAAGATGTTGACATTCTGAAAACGAGAAAAAATATTTTAAAAATTCCACCACGCTTAAATTAACATCCATCGTTGTATCTGAGAAATATCTTTCTATTTTGATCGCAAAATATAAATACATATGCAATTTATATGAAAAATGCGTTTTAAAAATAATGGAAGATACGCAAATATTTATGCACCAAAGATACTAACGTTGCTATAGATATACTAAGAAACTATATATATAAATAGTCGCATCAAAGATGCTAATTTATAATTACATCAAAAATACTAATACTTAAGAATGGAAGATGATAATTTTTATATTTAATCACCCTAGATAGCACAGCCTGTTGCACAATATTATGCGCTATTATATGATATATATCTATACTTATAATAAAGCTCAATGTGTGTATGTGTATATGTGTTGGCGCTCTACAGGCCACACCATTCAACCTAAAGCTACCAAATTTGGCACGTGTATACCTTGGAGGCCGGAAATGTGCACCTTGGGGTTATTTTTTCGAATTTTTAACTAGAATTTTATTTATTTAAAAATTAAGCGAAATTTTGGCTTGTTCCTGCTATAACTTCCGAAAATATTACCGCACAAAAAAGATTTTTACATCAAGTTAAAAGATCAAATATTTATCTTCTAAATGATACCAATATTTTAACCTTAAAATTAAATTTCTATTTTTAATGAATTTTTAAATAAATATTTAATATATTTTTCAACGTTTTTTTTCGTACAAAATAAAAATAAAACTTAAGCTGCACGAGACGTTTCGCATTCATGGGGAAAAATTAGCTTTTTTCAAAGTGTTGCCATCACATTGATTAAAGCTCCAATTAAAAATAAATTAAATCTTTTTGGAAATGAAATCTGCAAAAATATAATTTTCGGCACGTGTCTGTAGGAAATGAAACAAATATGAAATATAATTTTTTCTAAAAAATAAATTCAAGAAAAATTATTTTATGATCTTTTACACTCTCTATATTATTAATCTAATAAATCAGTTTTATTTTAAGGCAAGTTTTGTTTAATATGAACAGGATATCCATTCAAATTAAGGCCACACAGCTAATTTGTAAACCTTTAGTAAGACACAGATCTGCTAAAATGGTCTAAATGGAAAATGATTATATTTTATGTAACTTGATTCAATGAATACTCTAATAAATAACGAATTTTTGATTTTACATAAAGCTTCTGCTGTGGAAATCGCGATTAATAAAATGTTCTTGAAACACTAATATTTTAAATAAAAAGAGTTAATTTCCAATCAACTAAATCAATCATGTAAACTGACTGATTCATGAAAATTTGAATATCACTATTCAATAAAAAAAAAAAAGATAATTTTAGATTTTCCATCTATAGTTTCAAAGAAAATACGCCAATAAGCGCGCAGGTTTCTCAAGATTAATTGACCTAAGATTGTGAAAATGTTGAGTTTTTCTAAATTTTTAACATTCAAGACTTCATAAATAAGTCTTAATTGATCGTGGAATATAGAAACATTCATTCATTTATTTAAAATTTGGTGTGTCCAGAATATTTCTCAGAATATGATATCTTACTGCATTAAATTCAGACTTCATAATTTTTGAAATATATTTATAGGCCGGAACAAAATATTATTATTGATTTCATTTCAATCCTTTTGAAAGCAAAACTAAAAACTGAATTTTATGCTGAATCTGAGAAGTTTTTGTTGAATTATTCTTTGAGATATTACATAAAGTATGAAAAATATTTTGTAGTTCACATAAGACTTAAATACCAAGCGATTCTGTTTGCAATACTCATATTCAATAATAATAATAATAATAAATAAATAACAATAAAGATGATAAATAAAATAAAACGCTTGGTTTTATTAAAAAAATATGTTTATATTAATTGCAATTTCATCATTTCCACTTTAAATTAAAGTTGAGTTTGAGAATCTATTAAGAGACCAGTTACTTAAAATATTTAATTGAAAATTGTAGCGAGGGGTAATACTGGAGAACCGGCTGGTCGCCAAAGGCGGCTAATTAAACAATATTGCGAATATTGATCAATTTCATACAGTACAGTATTTGTGGAATTGTGCTTGGCCGAAATTTCACATACAATTGCCGTAAAGATGCCAATGTTATGTACAATCACATCAAAAATATTAATATTTAAGAATACAAAATTTTTTATATTTATATATAATCACATCAAAGATTTTAATATTCATAGATAACCAAATAAAAGTAGTGAATGTTACGGTAAATGAGATTAAACTTGTGATTATGTATAATCGATGATTAAAAATAATCACTATTGTTAATTATGTATATACTTAATCACCGGATTATTATATTTACCATAACGTGTATATAACCATATCAAAGCTGCTAATATTACATATAATCACATCAAAGATGCTTGCAATTAATAATAAAAAATATTTATATATAACTACGTTAAACATTTAATATTCATATGTAGTAAAACATATTAACTTTTTCACATCTATATATATTCACATCAAAGATGTTAATGCTTAAATATGATCAAATTCAATATATTCATAATTATGCCTTAAAGCTGCAATAATTTATTCCGTCTACAAAAATCTTCACTACAATTGATATTCTTAAAACAATATAATAACCTAATCTATTCTTTTTGCTAGGAAGTATTCGCCGAGTTCCGGTAGGGAAATTTGATCTCATTATTCAAAAGATTTAATTTTACAACGAATGCATTAAACTACCGAGACTTGATAGACAGTCTTGCGCAAAATCTTCAGTATTAGAAATACAACAACTACAATACACAGCACTCCCGATAAAGAAATGTAGGTTAGAATGAAAAGTTCTATTTCCTTTAAATGAGTGCCATTTAAGGCGATGTTAGGGGAATATCCATTGGGTATTATACTACTCATAGTAAAGAGTACAATTTAACGACTCTAGGTTTAATGCAATATTTGTTGCGCTTTTTTAAAAGTATTAATGCTGTGTTGACAAATTGACGAGAAATAATTTAGCATTTGGGTTTGGAAACATTTTCTGCTTAATCCGAATATAAATATTGCTGAAAGAAATGTGTTTTATTAAGTTTCATGCTTTGTTATAATTTTTTCCACTGATACTTCACTCAAAATGAGTTTTGTTAACTTTTATTTATATTCTTTTTCAAATGACAAACGATTTTTGCTCTAGAAAGTTTATTCATGTATTCAGTTTTAGTTTTGTTCAGTTTTAGTTATTTTCTAAGTATTACTTATTTATTATTCTAGTTTAGACTAGTTACTGAAATAGTATTAATCTTTTTAATGTTCTTTTAAATCTTTTTAATGATATTTTACTGTTCTAAAAGAATAAAAGAAGATGTAAAGAATCAAGAACTAAAAGAGATCTTTTTAATGTTCTAAATCAAGTAAGTCAAAATAAAGTCTACTGGTTTAAGATCTTCTTTTGATTAGTTCTTATAATTTTTTAAAATTAACACTTTAATCCAATATATTTAATCTAATCTAATATAAATATAATTTAGAACCACATTAAAAACTCCAGAAATACTTCTTATTTTATTCGTGGCGTTAATCGAATATCTACCGATTCGATAATTATGTAAAATGTAAATCGAAAGTGCTGTTTTAGAATAGAATTTGAATTAAATTAAATTAGGATTTAGAAATGTTTCGATTTTATATAGTATTTTCTTTTTCAAAAATCAAATGAAAATATTGCCTTTTTAAGATTCTAGAAAATATTATTAAAAATAAATCCTTTTTTATAATAAATAAATTATAAAAAATATTTTTGCAATGCTTTAATATTATAAATAAAAATTTAAATTTAAATTAAGATATTTCAAAATGTTTTAAGGTATAAAGATGGAGATGGAACAAATATTCCTTCATAATTTGATTTTGGTGAAATGAAGCAAATAGTTGACATTCTATTTCAAGATTATCTAGCAATATCAGATGCGAAATAAAAGGCAAAATAAATAAAATATAAAAACATAAGAATTCTTAGAAAACAAATCAATATGGAATAAATTTTTAATAGTGGTTTGATATTCAATGAAAATAAGTGAGTTGCGGAAAATAGATGGAATTTTTGAAAATAACCGAATAGTAAAAACACCTTTTCAAAATAATTTCAAATGTCATTCAACTTTTTACTTAGTTGTTCTAATCAATATATATGGCACAGAAGGAATGATATGAGTAATACAGCTAAAACTATGATGTAGACCAAATCATTATCAATGAAATCTTCATCGCCAAAATTCGTTACATTTTCGTAAGGATGCATTGGTATTAATTTAAAAGTAAATAATTTTGAGGAAAACTAATGATGTCGCTCAGTCACAAAACAACATGATAAATAATGGTAATAAATGATAAATGATGGAAAATATAATACTGCGTGGGTTCTCAGATAAATATTGTTCTTGATTCCTCTGTTTTTGAACTTAATATTAAAGTTTTAGCAGTTTAGGTTAGAGTAATGTCCCTTTTTTTTAAGATCAACACTAATTTTCAATATATTTTGTATTACTAATAATGTAGAATTCTTTCCAACAAAAATTGTCTTTCCTTTTTTTTTCTTCTTTTGTTTATTTACAGCTTTATTTCTGAATGAGAAAATATATCTTCTTTTGCATTAGCACTTGTCTTCAAAGGTCTGTCTTTTCATTGAATTCCCTTTTTCTTGTTATTTCTTCAGTAGGTTCCTTGAAAATTTGTTTCAACAACTGAAAGTATTGTCTTGATGCCAACTTTCTCTTTAGTTTTATCAAGCGTCTATATTTGGTTGCATTCAGAATTTAGCGCCTGAAAGATGCATAAAATATGTATGAATATCTTCCTAATTATCATACATTCTAATTTACATCGATGTAAATTTGAATTAATTATTAAAATATATTAAAAATGATAGTTCTGTTTCTAACTGTCTAAGAACATCATTTTAGAAACAATCTTACTATTTGCATTTGAAAAATTTCTTTTAAAAAATAGAAAATAGATTACGTCCTAAACAAGTGCATATGTATCCATACATTTCCATCAATGCAATATAATCTTTGCATATATTAACAATTTTATATATATGTCGAAACTTTGGACAAAATTCACTGTTATTTTTTTTCACCGAATATTTTGAATTAACGAATGTTCTTCTTCCCTATATAATAATTGACACGAAAATCTCTGTTGTTACAGTATTATTCTTATTGCGTATAAAGATAAAAAAATTCATTTGGACAAATAAAATAAAAATGATAAGCACCAAATATTCTATTTCTTACTAAGAATCAATTCTAAACATCAAAAAAGCCAAATATATATCCTATCATTTTTTTTTGTTGTGTTCCTAAACATCAATTAAATATTTACAATATCGAATAAGCTAAAATAGTTGTTGAAATTCAAATAATTATTGCCTATGGCATAATTCAAAAAATAGATTACTCTTTTAATAATGAGTTAATCATATGAAGATTTGGAAATCAGTAGTGTTTCAATATAAATGTGTTATTTAATATCAATAACAAATAATACTTTATGTTTCCATCGATATCTATACTTTATGTTTTCATCAGGCTTAAATCTATACAGTGGCTCCAAAAATTGAGAATACACCTTATTTTATTTGATAAATCCGACTTTCAATATAAATAACAAATTACCGAGAAAAGCGAACGTGTTTATATTTTTACCCTTAACAAATGGTTTAATTTAGAGTAAAAATAAAGAATAATCAAGAAAAAACTTCTAAATTGAAAAATTTCAGAAGCATTTTAACTAAGCATACTCAGATTTTTGCCTCAAAAAATTGAGAGTACACCAATGAAATTTTTGCAATATCAAGCATAGAAACAAAGTATCACTATTAAGTTGCTTGTCTTTTGGCTCCTATAATGGCCTCTAAGCGTCATGGTACCGATTCGACCCATTTTTGGCGGTATCTGAAGATATTTTATTTCATTCTTCTTGCAACCCTTGTTTTAAATAGGTTTTGCTTTTTATTTTGTGTTTTTGAGCCACTTTTTTGAGTATGGCCCACGAATATTTGATGGCATTGATGTCGGGGTACTATGGTGGTGGGTGCAACTGCTTTTTACAATGAAAGAGACACCGTATTTTAACGTTACGGGTATTCTGTTTGGTGTCGTTGTCCTACTGGAAAATGAAATTTCCATATAACCCAAATTTTTAGCACTTTCCTTTAGATTGCTACGAAGTATATCCAAGTAAATTGTATAATTTATAATGTCACCTATAAGAATTAAATTTCCTACCCCGGATGAAGCCCTGCTACCTGGATTCATGACGGAGTCACCATCATGTTTAACTGTAGGACGTAAATGTTTTTGGATCGAAAGCAGTATGAGGCTTTCTCCATACAATGCGATCGCTGTCACTGCAAACATTTTGAGTTTTCTTTCATTACTAAATATAGCTTCCTTCCAAAGGTTATTGGTCTTCAATTGATGAGTTTTGCAAACTTCAGATGCTTTTTCTGAATTTGCAAGCGGATGAACGGTTTCTCTCTAACAATGCGACTTTTATATCCAGCTTGTCTTATGGCATTTCGCACAGTTTCGTCACTTACACTTTTGCCTATGATTTGAGAAGTTTCTGCAGCAAGTTGGAAGAACCATATGGTCGCAGCAATCTAAAGGAAAGTGTTATAAATTTGGGTTTAGACGGAAATTCCCTTTTCCAGCAGGACAACGACCCCAAATAGAATGCACGTAACGTCAAAATATGGTGTCTTTCTCATTGTAAACAGCAGTGACACACACTATCAAAGTACCCCGACATCAATGTCATAAAATATTCGTGGGATACACTCGAAAAAGTGGCACAAAAACACAAAATTAAAAGCAAAACATATTTAAAACAAGTGTTGCAAGAAGAATAGGATAAAGTATCATCAAATACCGCCAAAAATGGGTCGAATCAGTACCTTGACGTTTAGAGTTCCATTATAGGAGCCAAAAGACATGCAACTTAAAAGGAACGCTTTGTTTTTATGAGAGATATTGAAAAAATTTCATTGGTGTACTCTCAATTTTTTGGGGCAAATATCTGAGTATGCTTATTTAAAATGCTTCTGAGATTTTCCAATTGAGAAGTTTTTAGTTGATTTTTCTTTATTTTTACTCTAAATTGAACCATTTGTTATGGGTAAAAATAAAAACATGTTTGCTCTTTTCGGTAATGTGTTATTTATATTGGAAGCCAGATTTATCAAATAAAAGTAAGGTGTACTCTCAATTTTTTTGAGCCACTGTATGTAAAATAGTTCTTCTTCTTGCGTACAGCCGACTACCCCGACACCACTGAACGTAGCAGTATCGACAGGATAAAAGAATAATTTTATCGAACATTCGTTTTAACGAAAACGAATTGTAATATTGAAATGATATCGATGATTTGTTCTGGTCCATGTTTATCGTCTGCTTGTTTTTTGAAACTAAAATATAGACAAGTTTCAAGAAATCTAAGTGACAGATTAACATTTTTGCCTTTATAAAATATTTATTTTTTGGTCAGCTATGGAAAATGATAATATCTTTTGCTTTTAGATTTATTTGTACATTGAAAAAGATGAGAAAAGTTTTCCCAATTTATTATGTACAGATTATTTGTTGATACGAATTTTTATGAGACCGTTGCACAGATTCCATTGACTTCCAGAGGTTATTTAGAAAATTCTCGGATCTTGTTTGAATGCTAGATTTATTAGAAAACTCTGCATTTGTATTTTAATTATAAGGAATTTAAACGACAAAATAATCGATAACCTCTGGGATGGCAGTATGCAAACCAAAATGTACTGCTGATAATATATCTATATAAGAAGTTTATTTTGAGCTTTTAATGCCAATTTTAATTATATGTTTAGATGTTCACTTTAGCCGTAACTATGACTCTCTCTCTCTTTTGTTCCGACAGATGGCAGTTTTTTTAGATAGTGCAACTTACTGCCAGAGATTTTGAACAAGTTCTTGTTTAGGAAAATGCCATTTATAATCTTTAAACACACGTCAGGCCGACGTAAATGAGTGTTTCTAGCAAGTAAATGAAACCCGTGCGAAAACTGTTTTACAATTTTATTTCTTGTACTAAAAAGCCACCAGAAACAATGATTAAAATGAGTAAGTAAGCAAAATACAGATGAGACCCCTCACTCTATCCTATTCTGGATTTCATCACAAATATCTATTGAGATTTCACATATCTTCCCATCACCCACAACGCAATTTCATTAATAAGTACACTAAGAAACTAGTGAGGTTTGAATTTGTTAGAGAGACGAGTGAGCGATAAGAAGCGTATATTACAGGGCTCCATTTCTCATCTCAGTTTTATAGCTCCCATGAAATAGCATGTTCTAGAACAAACGCACAAATTCGAGTTCTAATGTAGATATTGCTAAGAAACTCGAATATTCGGAATCTTCACTTTTATTTCTTCGATGAAGTCTCCTAGTCACCAAATGGTCACCACAATCGAGGCTGGGAGTCATTGACCCAGCATCCATTAGAGTTTTCTGTTTCCAAAATTCTCTTCTCTTAGAGACCTTCTGCTTAGGGACGCAATATTATAAGTTTGCAATAATGTTTACTTCATTCATTTTGTATTCAAATTCTTCTGTTGCTTTTCTTCTTCTTTCTCCTTCTCAATAACTGCTTGAAAATATTTTATGTTTATTTAAAAATATTTTTGTGTATTTGTTTTTTTATAACTTAAATCTATGGCAACTATATAGGATTCAATAAGCTCTCTTTTAAATTCACGAATTTCTTGTTCTGTTTTCTCTTTCTTTTCAACTATATTAGATAATGTAGAATTTAATCAATTCTACACGAATAAACAAAAAGCGAATCTAATACTGAAAAGCAAGTTTCTCTCTTTTACAATCTATTTATACAATGGTATTTAATGAATTCAATTTAACTCAAGTTCTTTTTATCCGAATCATTAACATATTTATATAACAGAGCTTGGTTCTAATATGTGTGTTCTAGAATACAATTCTAAAAATCAGGATTACCAAGAGAAATTCGAAAATTTTGAATTCTATTCGAAATTCTAAAATTATGAAAAACAAAAACCCTGGAGTATAACTAGATATTTCGAAATATTGGATTTGTCGAACAGTGGATATACATATATATTATATATTTAGCAATCTGGGAAAAGTTTCGAAGATGTTAAAAAAAGCTCATAAAAATCAAAGCAGATAATTTTTTATGGCCTATCATTTTACTTGATTTGTTTTATTCTTATATAGAGGAAATTTTGTAAGTGATTTTAGATTCTTTTTTTGATGTGCGAGAGCCGAGAAAGTTTGTATATTTTTGTGTTTTCAATGATAATGCAGCAATGAAATATTTTTAAATTTTGACAATTAATTCAGTTAGTTCATTTTAATGGAAAAGGGATAAAGGGGTTCCTTATGAATGATGCCACCTGGTAGTGAATTTGAGGAAAACTGATTTTAAACTTACGTAACATTTATACATATTACTTATATAGCATATTAATCATTATCGCCTAGCGTTCCAATTATGGTATACGGTTGCATCTCGATCCCGTGGCTAAATTAAATCATTCTATTGTGTATCTTTTTCTTTTGGTTTGTCTATTAAGTGTTTCCCAAATTGTTAAACAATAATCAATCGGAATATATAAACCATTAGGTTTATTTTGAAGTCAAAATGCTTCTTTTGAATTTTATTATTTTTGGGTTTGATCTATTTTCGAAGTAATGGAAAGAAATCGAATGCTGTCTTTTTTTATTACGATTTTATTATATTTCCAAAATCTTTTTAATATTTACCTAGGGATTCTTTTAAACGACTTTTTTTACCGAGTTTTCGATAATGTTTCTACAAACATAATTTTTGAAAAACTTTTTTTTTCTATTTTACAATATCTTAATTCAAAAAAAAAACATTGACTGAAATCTATGGTTTAATCAAGTTAGGTATTAATGGGATAAAGTTTAAAAAGAACAAAATAATAGAAAATGAAAATTTTTATGTATGATACATTAATCTAGTAAAACGTAAAAAACTGTTTTTTTTTTTTTTAATATATATATCAAAGATGCGGAGGTTAAAATGAAATTATAAAAAGATGGGGAACTGGAAGTTATATTGTAAGGAAATTAAGTTACAATAGCTATTACAAGAAAAAAAAATTCGTAAATGCTCATTAAAAATTAAATGTGGGAAAATTTCCTCTTTTCCTAGAATATTTTTATCAGCATCTCGTATATTTAATTTGTTAAAAATCATTGTTTAATTTTTTAAAATCATATTTTTGATCAAAAAAATCTACATTTTAATACACAAATAAAGGAATGTCTTAAAAATCCTTACTATATTTAAAAATTTAATTAAGAAGTTAAAAAGTTTTAACAATAAACCTTAATTAAACTATTATTTCATTATCTATGCAAGAGGTATGCAGGTTTAAACTGAAACTCAAATTTACTTAATTTTTTTTCGTTATCAATGAAACATACATGAAATTTAAAACTGAAATTCAAATTTACTTACTTAATTTTTTCGATTTTCATTTCTTTTGCCAAATTAGGCCATCTGCCCACCACTGAGGCCAGTAGACGCTGTCCTTCATTCAAGATGAATTTTGAACTTATAAATGGAGGTTTTTGATTCTGGGCATTTGATAATTCTGAAATATTCAAAAATATTTTTTGAATGACAGATGTTTTTAACACGTATCGTTTGGTGTTAGAAATTTGGTGTAAAATTTTACAACAAAAAAACTATTAATATCAGTAAGCACTGAATAACTGTTAAACAATAAATTATATCGTACATAAAATTTTTTAACACACTTAATTACCTCTTCAATTACCCTAGTAATTTGAGAACCTATCTTGATGGAAAAATTTATTGGAAAGATGTAATACTCATGTTCATCTGATATCGCCTCGATAAATTTCTTTTAATGGAAGAATAGAAAAATAATATTAAGAATTGAGGATTAGCTACGAAGAGTGAATTGAGAACAAGTGTCAAAAAAGAATGTTTCGAAGACTAACTGAATGTATAGCCACAGCAACAATAGCAGTTTTCGCCTCTTTCAACAATTTCCATTTAATGACGGTAAAAAAAATTGGAACACTTAAGGAAATAAATAAAAACCTACTTTTATATTAATTAATGGAATATATGAAACTTTAGTTAATACTGCTTATTATTTTTTCAAGAATTTTTAGGATAACCAGTTTTTTATAATATTTAAGATGTTTATTTGATATTAATTTAAGTGATACAAATAACGAAAAATTTTACTGTTTATTTTAAATATTACAAAGGTGGAATTTATTGAATATGAAACTGAAGGGGACTACAAGAAAAATTTGATTTATACAAAAATTCAAATTTAGAAAAGCAGAATATAAATATCAACACAATAAGAGTAAACGATATGATTTATTTTAAAAATGTCTATAAAGTTTAATTTTCATTATTTAATCTGTTTTTATTATTAATTTTTATTGATTTAATAAATGATAATTTATCAATACATTTATGTTATCAATATTTTTAATAAATAAATAGATAATTTTAACCTTTTAACATTATAATTTTTGCTGCTATCTAATTCGCTGACATCTGTGAGTTTTTTAAAACAATATCGTATTGATTATGGAATATATATGTAATTTGATTTAGAGTCTGTGAATGATTTAATTTTAGCTTGTTATTTGAAAAGTATAATTATTCGATACACGTATTACACTAGAACACCACACTTAAGGAACTACATAATACAGTGGCAAACATATATAATGCAGTAATATGAATACACTAATTGCATAATAAAACTTCAAAATAAAAAAAGTACAATTGAAATGCAATGTGAGTTTAATTTTAATGAAAAAAATAATTTTAGAAAAAAGTCCCATTAAATTAATTAAAACAACTAACTTTTAAATAATTAGTTTTTTTAAAAATAAGAAATTTCTTTTGATTGATTATATTATTCAGAAGTTATGTCCTTGAGTGACATTTAAAAATTATTCAGTTTCCATTGCACTGAAGCCAAGAAATTCAGATGAACTCAATTAATAAACACGATTAAAAAAACTATAATTTTTTTGTTTTGATTTAATTAAAATAAGTCTAAATCATATATATATATTATTGTTAAGTTAAAAAGAAATTCAAAGAACTTGTGCAATAACAAAAGTTATCGACACAGTAGAGTTAAAAATGCTCTAATAAACCAGATTCTCCAACATATATATACATATATCTAGACAAAAATGGATTTAGAGGAAAAACATGAGCATAATAGATTAACATAACATTATTGTTAAAATTTTAGTTCAATCATCTGTTTATTGTCATTGAGATTAATGGCTAAAATTTAATCAATCATAAATAGACAAAAATTAAAATATTTACAATAGACATATCTATTAAAGTAAATAACTGAAGTGATGAAAAAAATCATTTCAAGTTACTTACTTTTTATCGTGTTTGAAGGATATTGTTGTATATATTTGGTTGGGAAGGAAGATTGGGATATATTTCTGAGGAAAAAACTGTAAATGACGTAAATCGGAAAGATTGTGATTGTAAAAGTGTTAAAACGGATATCTTTAAAGAAATTTCAGCGCATGCGCAGTTACTCAACTTTCTGATAGCTTCAATGATTCTTCCAGATTTACTAACCTCCGTTATAACTGGAGGGATACCAACTACCATACATCCGTGTTTGATGGTATTTAAGTCCCATGAAATGCTATTGAATCTGCTTCCAAAATCTCTAAAGCAATCAGTGATAGCTATCAGCTCAACTAACAGTGAACTATTGAATGGTTATTTGTCCCACAAAAAAATAAATAAATGTTGTCTTCTCTGCCTGTCTTAACAATAAAGTTAAAAGCTTGTATCCATCTCCAAAGCTGCTATTAAATGTATAATCCGCTTTCAGTCCCAGTAAGCGTTTGTGTTTACCATGAAATCTTTTTTCCTTTGAAAAACCTTGACCTTATTTTTCAAATTGTAGAAATAACAGAATAAATAAAAATGAAAAGATTTTAAAATTTGATGAATAGAGATTAAAGGAAAATTCATAATTACTACTTGTAATTTTAAATGAATTAATTTAGAGAACAAATATTTTTTAAACAATTTTGAAGCTATACAAAATAGGTTTTTGCATGAAAATGTTTTTTACTATTCCTACTCTTTATTATACTTCCATATTTTGCCAAATAATTGATGATTGATATTAATAATAAATTGATAAATAATAATAATTGATAATAAATAACAAATTGTTTTTTTTTTAATTTGATGAATTAGGATTAAAGAGTCATTCATAATTTTATTAGCATTTATTAATAAAGTTAAATGAATAAATATAGAAATCAAAAGAAACAGTCAGTTTTGATGCTATCTAAAACATGTTTTTACATGAA
This sequence comes from Argiope aurantia, assembly GCA_026543865.1. NCBI lineage: Eukaryota > Metazoa > Arthropoda > Arachnida > Araneae > Araneidae > Argiope > Argiope aurantia. The sequence goes on along the minus strand of JAPMOR010039662.1, from coordinate 141,743 downwards.
ATTTTTTTCACTCGACATGTTTTTTTTTTATTGCTTCTACACTTAATTATTATTTTACAATAATTTCATAAATAGATTTGAGGAATAATTGATTATTGATACTAATAATAAGTTGATAAATAATAATAAAAAATGAGTTGATTTTAAAATTTTGATTAATAAGGGTTAAAAGGAAATCCGCAATTTTATTAATTATCATTTGTGATGTTAGTTAGTTATATTTAAAAAATTTTTTTGACTCTATATAAAATAAGTCTTTACGTGAAAATGTTTTCATTCGAAACGTCTTTTTTTATTGCTCCAATTCTTAATTATTATTCTACAATAATTTGATGAATAATTGATTATTGATAATAACAAATTGATAAATATTAATAAGTGATGATAATAATAAATAATAAATTGATTTTAAAATTTGATGAATTAGGATAAACAGAGAATTCATAATTATATTAAAAATTATTCGTAATGAACTAATACAGAGATCAGATAGTTATTTTTCCTAACAGTTTTGACACCATATAAAGCAAGATTTAGAATGAAATTTTTTTCACTCGAAACCTTTTTTTTTATTTTATTGATTCCTTCCCCCGTTCTCCCCCCAAATTTAATAATTCATTTAAAAGTATGATATTTGCTTTGTCTGGCTCAAATTCTACTACTCAATGGGAGGATAAATAATGCGAAGCTATTTTTTATCTTAACTATTAACAATAAATTACTAATTTGATAATACCAAAAATCCATTTTTGCATTTCATTTTATTATTTTTCCTTAAAAAAAAACTCCGCAAATAATTGTAAATTCCTTACTTTAGATAATTTGAAAAGTTCTCAAATTTTCTTTTCCTTTGCAGTATTGAGCAATTCCCTTTTCTCGGAATTACTTAGGTATATCCAAGTTGCATCCAATTTTGAAATATTTTTTGCTTTTTAAACGTACGATAATTTCTCATAGGGAATTCTGAAACGACCATATTTCTAATTTTTTTCTTGGGTAATTTTATATTGAGATTCACGTTAATTCATTTGGAAGAAATTCAGTGAAAGCCTGCGATTTTAATGTAAAAATCACATTCCGAATTTCATATATCTAGCTCATTTTACAGTGTTCACATGCATATGAATGGACAGACATTCATAACTCAAACATGTCATAGCCAATAGTCCGTTAATCTAGTCATAATCAATAGAGATTTCTATTTCGACATCTACAGTCGGTCATATTTCTAATTCTTTCTTACTAGAATAATTTCAGATTGTGTCATGTTAACAGATTTGGATGAAATTCAATAAAATACTGTGATTTTCATTGAATTTCAAACACAAAAATACTGTGATTTTCATTGAATTTCAAACACAAACACAAGTGCCAAATTTCATACATCTAGCCCAACTTAACGTGCTCACATGCACATGAAGGGACAGACAGACAAAAATCCAGTTATAACTCAAAAATGTTTTTCTTTTCGGTTGCTGTCAAAATTATCAATAATTATCATTATTTTGAGTTCAAATTCTTTAACGATTGCTAAAATTTTCCTTTGTATATTAATTTTTTAAGAAAAAAAAAGAAAAGCGATAATTTTATTTTGCATAGTGCTTACGTGGCATATTTTCATGAAATTTGCTTTTACAAAATGATTTCCTTTAAGTAATGATGATGCAACTGGAATTTATAATATTTTATACTCTTGTTACTTTCTCGTACACGTAGTATAGAGAAAGCATCAAAAAAATTCGATCCTCAAGATTTTGACGAATCGCCACGCTTTACATCTCCCCGAGTTCGAAATACACTTTTTTGGAAAATATCAGTCAGCCTCTCTGTGAACTCAAAAACGCTTTCAGCTAGATGGTTGTAATTTGGTATATGGGTTTTAAACGAAATTTGTAGACTTTTATCACGTTTTGAGTAAAATTCGCCCAGAGGAAGTCTGTTTGATTATAATTTAACATGATAACTACTAAACAAAGAGAAATAGATAGATAAAATTATATGCACAGAATAATCTAAATACCCATTAAATTTTTAGCCAAATCCGTCAAGGAGTTGACCGTCTGTCGGTCTGTTCTTTTAGAAACAAGTAAACGTAAAAACTTAAAGACGCAATGACTTAATTATATCAAATTTGGTATGTGGTTTTTTGACTACAAGTCTAGTTTTGTGTTAAATTTTTGTTTCAATTGATTCAGAAAAAGCGCATCTGAAACATAAAACATAAACATGAATTTCAGATACAACTAACCGCATGCCAAGGATTAATCACCAAATAATTCGCCAAAGATGACACGAAAGATTAAGTAAAAATGTTAAATTTCCGCCAAAGGAAAATATCTCATAACTATTGTAGGTCCGTATCGTGCAAGGCATTCTCTGAGGTAGTATCTTGATTAAAATGTACGCGAGAAAGTTTTGAGAAGACTACACCCGCAGGTTATATTTAATTCTAAATAATATAAATTTTTGATGTTATGTTTCAAGACTACAAAATTTTGTAATTATTTTAATTAAAGTGCAAGAAATATGACCTTGACTAGCGCAGTAGTGAACACTTCTTCAATTATTTGAAAAATGAGAAGAAATGAGTGAAATCGATCATTAGCACGCGACAGGAAACTTGCAAGGAAATGTTCAATGATGTAATGATTAGACCTGAATGCTACTATAAGTAATTTCGTACTAGTAACAACTTTGTAAATTGCCATCGGGGAAGTTAATAGCACAAGTTGTAATTGCCTTGGCACGCAATTTGTTGATTGTGTCATAGTTAGCGAATAGCTGTACAAGTCAGTGTGGATTTTAGTTACAGAAAAAGTATTTAATTTTATGTGACTTTACAATTTCTTTTTGAGTTTTGCTCTTAAATATGTTATGGAAAGGGTATATTTTTACATTATAAAAACAGAAATGCTCAATGAACTGAAGAAAATAATTTAAAATGTATTTGATATTTCCAAATTATTAGTGACATTACGTATGTTAAAAGCAATTTCAAAAAGAAAGCGCTTTTTTTATGCAAATTCTTTATAATCAAGGAAATGAAATATATATGCATTTCGGCAAGTACCTCTTCTTGATGAATATGATACGAAAGTTGATAGGGAACTTCAATTTAGTTATAAGAGTCATATGACTTCATTCTTCCATTTTGTTTGTTGAACATTCGAGATATTTTGTTATGAAAAATAAATAAATAATTTATTCTAAGTGTTTATTCAAAGTTTATTTTGGTCTTAACTTTGAAACAGATCTAAAATTTTATTGTTGAAATCACATATGAAATTTCATCTAGATAGCTAGTTGTACTTTTGATTTATTGAGTTCACAGGCAAATAGAGATATTTAAAAATTGTTTTTCGAACTAAGTTAAACATGAAATGATCATTAATCCTTCTTACGGTGTTTGTGGGCTTTCCACATTCACTTCCTTCTTTCAATCATTTTTCTATAAATGTGTGAGTAAAAGAACTGTATAGAAGTTGTTATTGTTCTTTTTAGAATATTTTGTTTTAAGTCATATGGAATGCTGAAGGTGAAAATAAAAAAAATGAGGTAAACAATTATTTAATTTCAGTTTTTATACCGGTAAACGAATTCTGGACCGAATTCATTAACTAGAAAATGTATTTAATTGAACAAACACTTGATTTTCGTTATTAATCTATAAAACTATTGATAAAAAATCAATACTCACAACCACAAAAAAAATGAGTTTTGTCTTTCACATCTTAAAAATATAATCAATTCTAATTACTTCTTTTATTCACATAAACGTCTACGAAATTAAATAAAATGGAAAATCTTCATTCGGTATACTTACAGTTCACACAGATCTTTTTCTACTGAATCTTGTTCTTAAACGACATTTATACGCTATTTACTCTTCATATTAAAAAATATTGTTTCCAAGTAATGAATTTTTCCTATTAAATTATTATCATCTGCAAATTCTTGATTTCTACTTTCTCATATACAAAGTATGTATACTTTGTAAAGTATAATAATCGTCAAAAAATTCGAACTCCAGATTTTGTCGAATCTCCGTGTTTTAGACTATTCTGAGTTCGAAAAACAGGAAAATGTCTTTCTGTCAAATGGAAAATGTTTGTCTCTCTGTCTATCTGCTTGTGACAAAGATAACTCAAAAACTATTTGAGCTAGACGGATGAATTTTAGCATAAGACCTTTACACCAAATTCGTAGACTTTTGTGGAATGTTGAACATAATTCTTTCAAAGGAAGTCTGTCAGTCCAGCTGTCCGAATATAATTTAACATGATAACTGGAAAATCAAGAGAAATGTATAAAATTCGGCACATACATTTAAAATCTATCGGATAGACACCTATTAAATTTGAGACAAATTTAATAAGGTGTTGACTATATGTCGGCCTATAAATCTAAAACGCACTGACTTAATTATATCACATTTGATATGGACTATAATTATAGCTCTGTGTCAAATTTTTGTTTCAATCGGTTTTGAAAAACGCGTTTAAATCGCAAATTCGATTTTCAAATACTGTTAACTGTATACCAGGGATTAATCGCCAAAATTAGCCAAGGATGACACGATGGATTCAGTAAAAATGCTAAATTCACGCCAAAGCTTAATATTTCGTAATTATTGCACGCCAATGCCATGCAAAGCTTTCTCTGGAATGGCGACTTTATTAGAGAGTATGCGAGGCTGTTTCGGGGAGACTCTCCTAGTTTAGAAACATTTCATGGCTTCTCCTTTGTTGACGTTACAATAAATCCACCCAATCGGTTGCCGAAAAAAATTACCTACTCTTTACCAAGTTGATTGTTAAATATTCTATAGGAAATGACGCATTGCGAAGTGTATTAAAAGGTATTGAAGACAACTGTGGTGAGATAATGAAGTTTTCAAAAACCTTTCACGAAGAGCAATGTTTGACACATTATGGTAGAGTTAAGAAAATATTACTGATAATCATTTCAATCCTTGCGAAAGATAAAAATTTTTACGAAAAATATACTCCTTATATTTAACTTGTACAAACTAGTATTACTATTTTTTTGGCATTTTAACATGTTTATTAAATTCAATAAACCGGATAAATAAATTTCAGAGGTTTTTTAAGTATTTTCAAAGCTTCATTTACAAATTTTTATTTAATTAATTGTAATTAAATAGAATTTTAATGAATTAATTTTTATTTATTAAGTTTCTTTATAACATAGTTTTAAAGTATAACGGTAGGATTCAATTAAATTGAGACTTAAATGGATTTATTTTTGAACTCGTAATTGGTGCAGTCATTAAAAATCACAGTTCTCCTTCTATTTTTTCGAAATCTGCAATATAATAATAATTCAAAATAATTATAATAACCATTGAATAATAATATTTTGAATTTTGAATTATTTTTTTATGGTGACCTAAAATAATTTTTCAGTTTGCAGTTTCCATAAATATCTCATAAAGGGAAAACAGCAAAATCGGGACATAAAAGCAAAAATGACGCATCATCCGCGGAAAAGATGATTCTAGACAATTTTCAGATATTTCACTGATATCAATCTGGAATACTTAGTTGTGTAACATCTAGACGAAATTATTTTTGACCACATGTTTTGAGAGATAGCCTTGGAGCATAAATACATGAGAAAATCGAAAAAGGGGGGGGGGATGAGGATTATTGTCCATTTATTTTATTGAATGTGTAATGTTTGCAGCTATTTTTTGAGAAAAGTAATCTACAAATGCGATTATATTCTATAACTGGCTTTACATCATTATCAAACAGCATATTCCACTTAAGATTCAAACTTTAATGTTTCTGATGAGATTTCATTATGCAACGTAGAACGTAGAAACGCAACGTTTCATTATGCAACGTTCATCATACATACATTTGAAGATGATTTACGTAGAATTATCACAATTTTATTTCAATTGAACTTTTTTCAAGCTTCTAATGATGGAATTTTATTTCCATCTGACAGTTTTTTCATTTCCAGATATATTGAAATTTGAGTTCTTGAAGGCAATAAAATAGTATTTTATAGCATAATTATGAAATAATTGAGTAATTTTAATTCAGTTTTACATGACAGGAGCTGCCTGATAGGGAAGATAAGAGAAAATTCATTTGAAAGTTTCATAATCTTTATTTATCGTTATCTTTACTTATAAAAAGTTGAATATGTATTTGTGTATTGACTATCTATAGGCCAGGCCATTTGACCTACAGTTACCTAACTTTGCGAGGTAACTGCAGGTCAAATGGCCTGGGTGGAATGTGTATTTTGGAGTGACTTTTTACATTTAAATTAAAATTTTAATTAATTAAAAATTAATCTGAAATTTTGAAGTTTTTGGGCGATAATTTTCGATAATATTACAACACAAAGATGATATTTACATCATCTTAAAATTAAAAATAAATATTTTTTTTCAATGATATCTATGATTTAGTCATATATTTCTTTTTACTTAAAAATATTTTAAGCATATTTCTCTACAACATTTCTCAAAGAAAACAAATTCTAATTTGCAAGAGCGCCTTACGCGTGCTTTAGAAAAATTAGATTTTATATTGCCATCGCTTTGAACAAAGCGCAAATTGAAAAATTAATTTAACTCTTGCTAAAAACTCAATTTAAAAAAAGTGAAATGTTCAGCAATTATCTTTAAGAAATGAAATAAACATGAAACATGACATATACTAAAAATACAAGCGAAATAAATGGTTCTGTGATTTTTATAAATCATCTGTATTATTGATTTAATAACTGTGTATTATTAAAAACAAACGCGGTTTATATAAATACGCAGAATGTATACTGCATTTGTCTCTAACAATTAATTTCTAAATAGTAGAATTAAGCATATATGTGTAATAGGAAAAATGGTTCAAATGAAGTAAGGAATATTAAAAGGGGTGTTTTAATGAAAAGATACGAAACGACACTGTGGGTATAAATGAAGACTTTATTCAAAGTATACACCATAGGTCTGAGCACAACGATCCCATTGATTAACGAGCCGAAGGATTTCCTTGTTTCTAAAATTCCTGTGGCCGTGTCGAGATCCAGTCCTTCACAGCGTTTTGAGTTCGCCATCCGAGTTGAAGCGCTTCCCTTTCAGATGTTTTTTCGGGAAACATCAAACACATGGAAATCACAGGGTGACATGTCCGGTCTGTAGGGCGGATGGTCGAGCTGCTCCCACTTGAACTTGGCCAATTCTGCGAGTGTGACCCTGGAGACGTGTGGACGCGCCTTATCATGGATCAGAACCACATCCTCCGTGAGTAGTCCCAATATTTTGTTCTTGATGGACCTACGTAGTCTTTGGAGTATCTCACAGTACACATCGGAGTTTAAGGTTCTGAAAAAACATCTGAAAGGGAACCGCTTCAACTCTGACGGCGAACTCAAGGACGCTGTGAAGGACTGGATCTCGACACGGCCACAGGAATTTTGGGAACAAGGAAATCCTTCGGCTCGTTAATCAATGGGATCGTTGAGCTCAGGCCTATGGTGTATCCTTTGAATAAAGTCTTCATTTATACCCACAGTGTCGTTTCGTACCTTTTCATTTGAACACTTCTTTCAATTTATGCGATATGATTCAATAAATGTTCTGATCAATACCGAATTTTAAATTTTTATACAGATTTTCGGTTCTGTAAATCATATCCTTGAGTCACTAATGAAAAACGATCCTTTTTTCTACAAAAAAGGATTTATGAAAATTTAAATATTACTATCTTATAAAGAAAGCGCGATTTTAGACCACTCCAATTACCATCTCAAAGAAGATACATTAATCAGAGCCCTGAATTTTCCCAAAACCGATTCGTCGATTATTTTTGATCGCCTTAAAATAGATTTGATCGCAGAAAATAGAAACATTTTGCAATTTAAAATTTAGAATGTCAAATATGTTTCTTTGAATACGATTCCTTAGGACCAAAATACTCTATAAAATTCAGACTTTTCAATATTTTTCGACAGTACATTTATTGACTGAAACAAAATAAAATATTATTTACGTCATTTTAATCCTTTTGAAAACAAAAATAAAAACTGAATTTTATAATAAATTAGAGAAATTTTTTATTGAATAATTATTTGAGATCATACATAAATTTAAAAATAATATCCTGTGGTACACATAAGACTTTAATGCTGAACGATGCTGTTTTATATATTCATATTTTTTTTTAAAGTGTTTGGTTGCAGCAAATTTTTTTGTATTAATTGAAGTTCCAATTCGATTTAAATTTCAAATTTTGCAAGAATTGACATACAATTAGAAAGATTCTTAATACAGTAAACATAATTGCTTGAGGCTTCTATAATAGTACAAGTTATATGCCGATCAAAAATTAGTGTCTAAAAATATTGTGTTGAAGAAGATATTAAGAAACCAAATCACATAAAATTTAATTGAAAATTTTAGCTAGCACTGATTTCGGCAAATAATTTCCAAAGACAACCAGATAAAAAAATACTTTAAAGTTATTAAAAAAATTAGAAAATAATTATTAATGAAATAATTTAAAAGAGTCATTAAAAATTAAAATGTAGTAAAAGATTGAAGTACCACTTTACTAAAGTATTTCTTTTAGCTCTGTACACTTTAATTTTTATTTTGTTTGTCAAATAATTAAGAAAAATTATTTTTCTTTTTTAAAAATATTAATTAAAACGCCTTTTTATTTAAAAAAATAATTTCCATTAATAATTGTTAAACTCTTTAATTTTGTCTTAAAAGAGTTTAAAGTTAACGGATTATATTAAAACTGACTGTTGTTTTTGATGCGAATGTGAAGTCCCAAATTACATTTAAAATAAATTGTAACTATAAAAAAGTTTATATTTATTGAGCTATTTGCGTATATGTTTGCTTATTTTGTACTTTTCTGTGCAATTGTAGTATAAAGGTAAGAATGGAAATGATTAAATTATTTATATTGCCTATTTTTAAAAAGTATTTATTTCGTAAAATATACAAATTTGTTGAAAAGTTTTTGTTTTATTTTAAAAATTCTGAAACATTTAAAGAAATATTTTGATGGAATAAAGTTATGCGTGCTTTTAAATCGTTTCAATTTTAAAGTCGTTTGATACCTTTTCAAAATATTGTGTGTCATTTTATAAATGAATCATATAAAGCGATTCATTTATTTTATTCCCTGCACTTCGCTCTTAAAAATGTTTAAAAATCGGAAAAATTGCATATATTTTAGTGAAAAAAAATTATGAAATTTTGATCTTTTGCAATATTTTTTAAAACAAATTTTTATTAAATAATTGTTTAGTTCGAGACTATCTAAATTTATGTTTTTACGAAATATTTATGAAATTATTGATAATTATTACTTTTAATGTATTATATTCCTAATTCCCAAAATAAATTATTAAAATTTGAAGAAAATCTTAGATTTTAGAGAAAAAAAATCTGTGAAATATGTCCTAAGCAATACTTTGATAAATAAAGCAATATTAATGCCATTTCATTTTTATCTGACAGCTAGCTAGAACACGTAAAATTATAAATAAGCAAAATTAATAAATATTTTTTATTTTATTTCATAGCTAGTATTATTAAAAAAATATTCTAACTTTGTAGAGTAATTAGGATTTAATCACAAATTTCAGTACTATTAGTTTTAAGTCGGGTAGAATTTTAAGTATACAAAACTACTGCGATGTTTAATTTTGTGCTTGTCTTTAATTATAATGGTTATGCAACTGAACTTGATCCAACTAAATGACATATTTTTTAAAATTAATCTTGAATCATTATTTTAATAACTTTCCTAATTCATTACTATTTGGAAGTTTTGTGTTCTAAAAATAAGTCATAATTTAACAGATTATCCAATCCTATTATTAAATATTCTTTAGAGAGTGTCAGAAAATTTTTCCTTTTTTTTCTCCCACTACTTTGTTTCAAATTGCTTTCTAATTTCAACTTTGCATTTTTTTTACACATATTATATTGAAAATAATTTTTTAGAAAGTGATTTGCAGCATTTAGTTTTCAAAATTCGCTACTTAAAACCATTTATCTAAAGATTAAATTAAAACTGATAAATAATATTTGGTTTTGAGATATTAGAGAAGAAAAGGGAATCTCAGATTTTCACTGTCATTCAATTAATACGGTCTTGGTTCTAAGCAATATTTTGATAGAAAAATAATCTTTGTCAATACTTCATTTGTCACTAGCCGCCTTTGACGACCAGCCGGTTCGCCAGTATTACCGCTCGCTACAATTTTCAATTAAATATTTTAAGTAACTGGTCTCTTAAAGGATTCTCAAACAAAACATTTTTAATCTTTAAATTTTGATAGTCATACCGAACTTATACTGTTTAGATCGTTTCGTTCAATTTACTATATATATTTTGCTAATTTGTTGTCACTTCCGGTAAAACTTCAACTTTCATTTAAAATGGAAATGATGAAATTGCAATTAATATAAAGATATTTTTTAATAAAACCAAGCGTTTTATTTTATTTATCATCTTTATTGTTATTTATTTATTTATTATTATTGTTATTGAATATGGGTATTGCAAACAGAAACGCTCGGTATTTAAGTCTTATGTGAACTACAAAATATTTTTCATAATTTATTATATATTTTTCATAATTTTGAATCTCAAAGAATAATTCAACGAAAATTTCTCAGATTTAGCATAAAATTCAGTTTTTAGTTTTGCTTTCAAAAGGATTGAAATGAAATCAATAATAATATTTTGTTCCGGCCTATAAATATATTTTAAAAATTATGAAGTCTAAATTTAATGCAGTAAGGTATCATATTCTGAGAAATATTCTAGAGACACCAAATTTTAAATAAATGAATGAATGTTTCTATTTTCCACGATCAACTAAGACTTATTTATATAGTTTTGAATGTTAAAAATTTAGAAAAACTCAACATTTTCATAATCTGAGGCCAATTAATCTTGAGAAACCTGCGCGCTGATTGGCGTATTTTCTTTGAAACGATCGATGGAAAATCTAAAATTATCCTTTTTTTATTGAATAGTGATATTCAAATGTTCATAAATCAGTCAGTTTAAGTGATTGATTTAGTTGATTGGAAATTAACACTTTTTATTTAAAATATTAGTGTTTCAAGAACATTTTGTTATTCGTGATTTCTACAGCAGAAGCTTTATGTAAAATTAAAAATTCGTTATTTATTAGAGCATTTATTGAATCAAGTTACATAAAATATAATCATTTTCCATTTAGACCATTTTAGCAGATCTGTGTCTTACTAAAGGTTTACAAATTAGCTGTGTGGCCCTGATTTGAATGTATATCCTGTTCATACTAAACAAAACTTGCCTTTAAATAAAACTGATTTATTGGATTAATAATATAGAGAGCATAAAAGATCATAAAATAATTTTTCTTGAATTTATTTTTTGGAAGAAATAATATTTCATATTTGTTTCATTTCCTACAGACACGTGCCGAAAATTATATTTTTGCAGATTTCATTTCCAAAAAGATTTAATTTATTTTTAGTTGGAGCTTTAATCAATGTGATGGCAACACTTTGAAAAAAGCTAATTTTTTTCCCATGAATGCGAAACGTGCTCGTGCAGCTTAAATTTTATCATTATTTTGTACGAAAAAAATTGTTGAAAAATATAGTTAAAATATTTATTTAAAAATTCATTAAAAATAGAAATTTAATTTTAAGATTAAAACATTGGTATCATTTAAAAGATAAATTTTTGATCTTTAACTTCATGTAAAAATCTTTTTTGTGCGGTAATATTTTCGGAATTTATAGCAGAAACACGTCAAAATTTCGCTTTATTTTTAAATAAATGCAATTCTAATTAAAAATTCGAAAAAATAACCCCTAGGTGCACATTTCCGGCCTCCAAGGTATAAACGTGCCAAATGTGGTAGCTGTAGATTGAATGGTCTGGCCTGTAGAGCGCCAACACACAACACACACACATTGAGCTTTATTATATTTATAGATTAACAGCAATAATGATTCGTTTCGTTAATTTTAGAGTACCTAAAATTCGTGTTGGCCTCTGAAACGTTTTTTTGTGATTCATTACTCTCTGAATCATAGTAGAAAAACTGCAAAAATTGCAGTCAATTATGTCGATTGTGTTCCGCGGTGTGTAACGCGACTTCATTATGGATTCGAATGACGTCCTTCACTTCGTCACGTTATTCAAGGTGGGACCTACCGTGACAAATCGATTGACCTTCTGCCGTTTGTCCACCATGGAATGGTGCGGAAGGGTGCAGAATTTTCATAGCCTTTTTCTTCTTCTTTGAAAGCGTGCTCTTCCTCCAAAGAAAGGAGTGAGGCAATTCAAATAAGAGAGAGTCGTCGAAATTGTTGAATATTGGACTCTATTTCACATGAGTTGTTTAATTAATGGAAATTGTTTAATGACATCTGAAAGAATGTACAGATTAATATTTTATTAATTAATCATAAACATTTTACTGTTTATTGCAATTTCAGTTATGCCATTGTGTGAAAGATTATTTTATTATAAATTTAATGTGTTATTTAATCATAATTTAAAAATTAATTTAAGTAATTTTGTGATCGCAGTATATTATGATTTTTATAAAGATGTAATATACTCCTCACTCTTTCACGCACTTAGTAAAAAAAATTTAAATAAAAATCTTTTGCTATTAAACTGTCTCAGATTCTAATGAGATTAGAAACTAACTTTAAATGGTTATTTATTCATTCATTTATTTTTAACTAGCCGCCTTTGGCGACCAGCCGGTTCACTAGTATTACTGCTCGCTACAATTTTCAATTAAATATTTTAAGTAACTGGTCTCTTAATAGATTCTCAAAAAAAAAAAAAGAAAACATTTCTAATCTTCAAATTTTGATAGTCATACCAAACTTACACTGTTGTTTAGATCGTTTCGTTCAATTTACTCTATATATTTTGCTAATTTGTTGCCATTTCCGGTAAAACTTCAACTTTCATTTAAAGTGGAAATGATGAAATTGCAATTAATATAAAGATATTTTTTAATAAAACCAAGCGTTTTATTTTATTTATCATCTTTATTGTTATTTATTTATTATTATTATTACTAAATATGAGTATTGCAAACAGAATCGCTCGGTATTTAAGTCTTATGTGAACTACAAAATATTTTTCATAATTTATGTCATATCTCAAAGAATAATTCAACAAAAATTTCTCAGATTCAGCATAAAATTCAGTTTTCAGTTTTGCTTTCAAAAGGATTGAAATGAAATCAATAATAATATTTCGTTCCGGCTTATAAATATATTTCAAAAATTATGAAGTCTAAATTTAATGCAGTAAGGTATCATATTCTGAGAAATATTCTGGATACACCAAATTTTAAATAAATGAATGAATGTTTCTGTTTTCCACGATCAACTAAGACTTCTTTATGAAGTTTTGAATGTTAAAAATTTAGAAAAACTCAACATTTTCATAATCTTACGCCAATTAATCTTGAGAAACCTGCGTGCAGATTGGCGTTATTTCTTTGAAACGATTGTTGGAAAATCTAAAATTATCCTTTTTTTTATTGAATAGTGATATTCAAATTTTCATAAATCAGTCAGTTTAAGTGATTGATTCAGTTGATTGTAAATTAACTCTTTTTATCTAAAATATTAGTGTTTCAAGAATATTTTGTTAATCGGGATTTCCACAGCAGAAGCTTTATGTAAAATCAAAAATTCGTTATTTATTAGAGAATTTATTAAATCAAGTTACATAAAATATAATCATTTTCCATTTAGACCATTTTAGCAGATCTGTGTCTTACTAAAGGTTTACAAATTAGCTGTGTGGCCCTGATTTGAAT